>RJWJ010019754.1:0-29977 GCA_004363605.1 Indri indri | reverse complement strand
CACATTTGAAAAATATGTGTGCCATTTTCCTAAGCCATAATCAAGCATTCTGCTCTAAGGTAGTGACAGGAACATACAATCTCTAAAGTTTAAAATTCATGATAAGAAAATAGAGATTAAGAATGTTATAACTATATTTTTAAACTCTATAAAAATATTTGGATTCAAATCAAAAGCTGTTTGTGTTAGTTTTCTATTGATGGCTTAATAAAGTACCGCATACTTAACAGGCTTAAAACTGCACCCGTTTTGTTTTTCACAGTTTCTGTAGTTGAGACACAGCTGGGACTTAGAATCTCTCAAAGTTGAAACCAAGGTGTCCACTAGGCTGTGTTTCTTTCTGGGGGCTCTGGGAGAAAATGCGCTTTCGGGTTAAGGTACATTATTGGCAGATTTTAGTTCCGTGTAGTGGTAGGACTGAGGTCTTGCTTCCATGCTGGCCATTGGCTGGAAGTTGTTAGCTTCTAGAGGCCTCATGCATGGTGGCACCCTTCATCTCAGAAGTGCAACACTTCCTTAAGTTCTTTTATGCTTCAATTTCTCTAACCTCCTCTTCTGCTTCGTCTCTCTGCATTCTTCTACAGTGTCTCTCTGATGAATTCTTCAGTCTCTCTCTTCCATCTTTTAAGGACCATAGGGATAATTTCCCAATTTACAGGTCAGCTGATTAGCAAACTTAATTCCAACTACAAAGTCCTTTTTCTATGTAACTAATATGTTCCAGGGATTAGAGTGTGGATACCTTTGGTGTGGGGCATTATTTGGCCTAAACACATAAATAAATATATCCACCTATATATTATATAACATCTATATCTATTTATTTACATATCAGATACCTTTAATAAACATTATTAAACTCTTTTTAAAAAATGAAAAGGTATTGAAAATAATCAACATTTTAAAAAATTACATAGCTGTTACTAATAAATCACATTTTATTCCACTTATGACCTTAAATCTAATTTTAGTGGAGTGATTTTCTTTGTAACCATACAGAATCTTAATTATTGTACCAAATTTTTTAGATTACTTGTATCGGCAATATGAATTCTTTTCAGAAAATTTGTGCATACCTGCTGTTCAACAACTAACTTCATCTTTAAATAATTTCATGTTGAATTTCTTTAAGATATTAATCTAGATATATAATTAATGTTATCATCACTTTAATTTTAATACACATTTAAACATTTAATCATTTATTTGGCCCCTGAATGAGAATGAAATGCATTCAAAATATAAATGTGTGATTTGAAGTATTGGTGACAACATGATGAAACCAACCTTTCTTCTCAATGAGTTTATATTTTAGAATGCCCATCAATAGCTATAAATAACAATATACAATGAAGGTTGATGGCTGGAAGTTTTCATAAACATTTGTGAATATAATGTTATCTGAAATAGGCCTTAAATAATGAATATGAGAAAAAATAAGCAGATGATCTAAATGGACATTCTTGGAAGAAATGTCATAATCTAAAATGTGGAGCTAATAGAATGTGATGTCTAAATTTTCCAAATATTCGAAAGTAGATAACATCAATATTATTGTTTTTGAAAAGTTCTAATATGTTCTTTTTTTATTTTTTTAAATTATTTATTTATTTATTCTTCATTTCAGCATATTATGGGGGTACAGATGTTTAGGTTACATGTAGTGCCTTTGCCCCACCTGAATCAGAGCTTCAAGTAGAACTACCATATGATCCAGGAATCCCATTACTGGGCATCTACCCAAAAGAACAAAAGACATTCTATTAAAAAGACATCTGCACTCGAATGTTTATAGCAGCACAATTCACAATTGCAAAGATGTGGAAACAACCCAATTGTCCATCAATACATGAGTGGATTAATAAAATGTGGTATATGTAAACCATGGAGTTCTACTCAGCCACAAAAACAATAGTGATCTAATACCTCTTGTATTATCTTGGGCAGAGCTGGAGCCCATTCTACTAAGTGAAGTATCACAAGAATGGAAAAACAAGCACCACATGTACTCACCGTCAAACTGGTATTAACTGATCAACACTTAAGTGCACAAATAGTAATAACATTCATTGGGTGTTGGGCAGATGGGAGTGGGGAGGAGGGGATGGGTGTATTCACACCTAATGGGTGTGGTGTGCACTGTCTGGGGGATGGACATGATTGAAACTCTGACAGCAATATTATAAAAGAAAAACCTAAAACTGAAACTTCAGCTCAAAGCATGAAAACATTCTCTGTATATTCACACTGTCAGGTATCCTTGATAAAGTCTATCTACCAAGTGGCAATGACTCTCCTGCCTCAGAAACCTACTTCCAGCTTCTTCATTCTGCCCTTGCTGCTTCATTCAAGATCTTGCTCATACAATTATGCCCACCTTTTTTTTCTGCCTCACCTTTTACTCTCTGCACAATACTCTTTTCCGTTTATTTTTCAAAACTTTGGGAATCCAATATCTACTTTTACCACCATAATCATCTGCATATAAATTGAGTTTATCTTTAGCTGAGATCTACATTTTTTCCATAAGCTCTTTTATTCTCCTAATTTCCATCAAAATTTGTATTGGTCACGCTCTTATCCCTTCCATACATTTAATTATTTCCATCCCATACCACAGTAATTTCTACAAAATGCATAATATAACTGCACTTAAATTTATTACAACTCACTTTGAGCAATAAATCATGGCTGAAAGGGCAGAATCATTTGATAGAAAGTAACTCTGACTGAGCTTCCCTGTCCAGCAGGGTTTGCAGGTGTGGTAGTGCCCATAGCTGGGGCTTTGCAAGTGGAAGTAAGTGATTGAAATTTGTAGCGTAACAATTAGACATTGCATCAGCTTGGTAATTAACAGCATGCTTGATAAGAGTTAATGATAATGGGGAATACTGGGATCTAGAATTTTTCTCATTGTTCAACACTACTCTGTAAATTGAGAGTAGACCAGGGAAGATTTTATATTTCATGAATGGGGAGAAAACAATTGAAACATAGTAACACTATTTTTCAAAGAAAAATTTTCTTACTAATCTGGCTACATTTTTTTTTCTGATTACATTTTAAATAGATTATTTCATAGTTAAATAGCTTTTGTGAAAGAGACAGTATGCTCACAATCTTTTCTTGAAAAAAGTATTGATATTGATATGAGTTAATGTCATGCCAAGCTACTGTCATTAGACACTTTTTTGTAATATAGTTTCACTTTTATATAATGGGACTATGATATCTCAGACTTTATTATGGAGTTTAATTTCTGAAATATAAGTCTTTTCCAAAACTGAGGTTTACTTTGTATTTATATTTATAATAGTGCCTGACCTATTGTGCTATATTGATGATTCATTTTCCTGATCTGTTTCTTTTTTGTGTTCCATTATACTTAGAAGTTTCTAGGTTCTCCTAGGGAATGGAGTCAGCTTTCTTCTAGGCATTTAGTTATTTCATCATTTATCAAACTAACTGTTGGACCTTTTCAATATTGTGTTATTCTATGACCATTGTCACTATTACCCCTTTTTTACCTGGGTAATGATACATGGCTACCAAGACCAATGAACACTGCAGGTTTGGGCGCATTATATTTTTATTAAAGAGATTAATAGGGTTACATTATTCCTTTTATGTGTTTGCAAAGACTAAAATATGTAGATATATTCAAGTAGGCTCTTCTGACACTTAGTACTCTCTCTTGAAGTTCTTGCAAGCATATAACAGGATGTCCCAGATCCATCTAATTTCATTTCTGCCTCAAGCCATGGAACTAGTCTCCAAAGATTAGTTTTAGTAGTTTACAAATTGACATTACATAATTGTTTTTTAATTGTTGTATTCCTAAATCATACTAAAAGCAAATGGATACTTGCCAACTTATTAAATTATTAAATCTCCCTGAATGTATTTTATATTTTTAAAATATGAATGAATATTGGCAATTTTAATCAACACACATACACACAGAGTGTTCCAAATTTTACTCATCCTTCATATTGAGAAGAAAAAAAAAATACTTAGATTCAGAGAGAGAGAGAGAAAGAAAGAGAAAATTTGACATATTAACTCTAACTATGGAAGAAAAAATGACAAAGTAGTTAGATATAATGAAACTTACATCCTACACATTGTAAATAACCAATTCGCCAGGAAAAGTCCTTGGATGACTGGCATCATGCTAAAGCAGACAAACAAAATACCAGACAGGAAGGGAAAGAAAAAGAGAAAGAAAGGGAGGAGAGAGAGGGGGGAAAGAAGGAAAAGGAGGACGATGGGGAGGAGGAGCACTGACTTTTTGCATTAAGCAAGAGGAACTCTGCAGATAATGAGCAAGGTATAAAATAAATAAATAAAAGGCAGCTGTGGTGCTGATGGCAGCCGAGATTGTTAATGACTATAGGATGGTAAGTAGCAGGCACAGTTCTAGAGTAGAAAATAGTTCAAGATGATGAGACAATAATCAAACAGTTTCTCAGCCTGAGAATGGGGACACAATACTGTATTTTCAAATGTTCCCAGAATTCATGTTGTTCATCAGAGGAGAAAAGGGATGAGATAAGGACCATTGGTTACTTGAGTCTTAACACTTAATAAGGGTACAAATCTATCATGCTGGATGAACTTTGTCTAGTGCTGCTTAGCCTGGAGATTAGGAATCAGTCCTATGCAAATGATCACAATGGCCAGCTGATTATTCAGTCCTGTATTGCATATCACCTCCATCTACCTCAATGTTATATTGACAAATGTGGCACAAGACAAAATGAAGCTAATGTTACATGGTTCTATTTAATATTTTAGTGTGAAATATTAAAACATTTTAAAAGTTTTAAAAAATAATATGCTAACACTTAAACTTACCAAATTCTAACATCTTGTAATACATCAGATTTTCCTCTTCTTTTAAATACACTTTCAATTGAAATATTGTATTCATACAAAGAGGTACATGAAATATAAGAATGCAGCTCAATGAAATTTTACAAAGTTGAATAGCACCTCTATCACTCCCATCCCTCCCTCAAAGAGAACAACTATCTCAATTTTTCAAAACATAGGTTAGTTTGAGTTGTTTATGAACATTAAATAAGTGCAAATATTAAATAAGTACAAACATACAGTATGAACAATTCTCTGTCTGGCTTATTCAACGCAACATTATGTTTGAAGGAGTGATCCTTGCTATTGAGTATATCAATAGTTTACTCATTTTCATTGCTATATTGAAATCTGATTGTCTTATTTAAATTCTTATGTATGTTGTGATGATAACAGAATTTGGTACCCCAGATGAGGTTCAATAATGTGAAAGTATAGTTTAACATTACTCAGTAGCATATTTATATAACTGATATGTTAAATCAAATGCAGGATTCTGGACTCAGCAGTTGATATTTCATGTATTTTATTTAATAAAATAACCCTTGGTTCCTGTATATTGACTGATTTATTTGCTATGGCTTTTTCTTAAAAATTGTGTAAATTTTTTGAGAAAGAGGTAAACAAAATAATCAGCATACTTTTTATAGGTAAGATACTTGGATCTGAAATAGATCCAGTGAACTTGTGTTTTATGATATTTCCTTAGAACAGTTTCTATAAAAGAATGGAAACAATAAGTGGGGGATTATGGAAGATGGACTATAAATCATGGATTGGGCATGGGAGAAGACAAAGGATTTAGTAATTTAAGGTTGCTACAATAGGTATAATTTAAATGACTGTGGTACACGGTTGATAAAGTCTGGAATTGTAAGGGAACTACAATGCACAAATCTGTCAACAAAAAAACCAAACTTTGTAAAATATTTCAAAGAGGTTTATTCTGAGCCAATATGAGCCCAGGGAAAACACAAATCCAAGAAACTTTCAATAAGTGATCTTGACCTGGTCAGGTTGCAATTCTGTTTTACTAGTTTAAGGGAGGCAGGAGTTACAGGCAAAGTCATAAATCAGTACACAGATGTTGTACGTTGGTTTGGCCCCAAAAGGCATAATATCCTGAACGGGGTCTTACAGGTCATAGGTAGATTCAGAGATTCTTTAATTTGCTATTGGTTGAAGGAGTAGGGCTGTGTTTAACAACTTAGAGTCAGCAGAACAGAATTTTTAAGTTCAACATTAACATATGCTAATCAAGATAAGGAAGTCTACTAATCACCATGTGATGCTATGCCAGCATCAGTTTGTGAGAGCAAGACACAATACACTGGGTCAGAGGGACCTGTTAGGCAAAATTGATCTGCAGATGTGACTTAACCTTTCCCCGACATGGCCTTAGGTCATGTTTATAATGTGGTATCCTATTGCCACAAAGAGTCTGTTCTGTCTGTCTTATGATCTCTATTTTAACATCAATGCTGATCAATTCTTGTTTCTAAACTGCAAAAGGGAAGAGGTATAAGGAGGTGTGTCTGACCTTTCATCCCTTCATGGCTGGGAACTCAGTTTTTCAGGTTTTTCTGGGGTCCCTTTGGCCATTCAGTCAGTTGTGGAGCTTAGGATTTTATTTTTAGTTTACAAATCAATCAGAAGGCTAAAGTCATAATAGAGAAGAATGAAAAAGTAAGGGGTGCATGTGGTAAACTCATTGAAGCTAACAATGGGAAACTGAGACAAAACAGTCCTTCAATCTTGAAATTTTCCACAGTATCTGAAATGGTCTCAAAGGAAAAATACATACCGCGATGCATGCATATATCCACATGTGCATATGTAAATATATACATGCATACATACACTGACACATGAATGCAGGGTGGTAGTAAATGCACTGATTTAGGGGGTGAGATCTATAATTGGAATGAGTTTGGGTCCTAGCACAGATATTTCAACAACAATAATTCTAGTCTCATTTAGATTAATCTGTTTAAAGCATGATAAATTGTCAATAAATGGTTAATTATTATTGCTTTTATTAGTATTTACTATTTCATTGCCAATATAGTTATAGAAAATTATTAATAGATTAAGAAATTCTTATTCTATGATTTTTTAAAATGAAAACCTTGAGAATGTCATTGATGATGACAGCATGGGTAAGGGTGGAGATTAGAATTCATCTGATAACAATTTGGCAGTTAAAAGCCTTTATTACATGAATAGTCCAGGGACCAGCAGGTGTCAGCAGGATTGGTTCTTCCTCGGGGCTGTAAAAAAGAATCTGCTAAATGCCTCTCACTTAGCTTCCTGTGGTTTGTTGTCAATTTTTGGTGTTCCTTGGCTTATAGAATCATCACCTTGAACTCTATCTTCATTTTCACATGAAATTCTCCAAATGCGCTTGTCTCTGTGTCCAAACTTTCCCCCTCTATCTGAACACCACTCATACAGGATTAGGGGCCATCCTAATGACCACGTCTTCACTTAACTAATTGCATCTGTACCAATTTCCAAACAGGGTTCAATTCTGCAATATGGGGGGTTAGGATTTCAACATACGAATTGTGGGGGAGCACAACTCAATTTGTAACACTAGGTTTTAAATAATCCTAAGAAAAGGAGACAATCAGTAATTGTACTTGAAATTTGAAATTGTTATCAGTGGTTGCTAAAAGAAATTGGAATCCTGAAAAAATATTTTTAAATGAATAACTTTCATTTCTGATTAAAAATAGATTAAGAAAACGATTATTGTAAGACCTGTTAAAAACATGTCTCTTATCCTTAAAATATCTTTGTTTATGTATGTTGAAGAACAATATATAATCAAGCAAATGCAAAGCAACCATTACATAATTATTAAAAGTTTAATTTTTATAACATTTTAAATATATGTTTTGATCTGAAACTTCAAATTTGATTACTTTGAAATGTTTTCTTTTTACAATAACTACAATAAGAAGAACATTCACTTCTCTAGCTAATACCTTACTAAATCAAATTCTACATATTTCGGAGGAACAGAGAAAATACTTGCTTACTGATAATCAATGATTAGAGGGTATAATTATGCACATAGCTTCCCAAGGGGGTTTAGAGGCCATGCCTACTCTCTTCTTGCTTTCTTTCCACCAATATCGAATCAAAATAAAAATCCATATTAATTCTACTGTGTCAATATCTCTCCACTCGTCCACCCTAGACCTAACTTCCTTACTTCAACATTTTTCTAACTGCTTTCTCTGTATCAGTTCTTTACACCTACAGTTTTTCCCTACATTAGAACTACACTGATTCTCTAAAATAGAAATGCGATTATGTCACCTTCTTGATAACAGTCCTTCAAGAGCCTATGCTATACTCTTTAAGAATGTGGGCTAAGAGAGGGGACAAGATGGCTGGCTAGAGACAGTGCTTGCAGGACTGTCCCAGAGAGAAGGAAACATTTTGGACAGGGAGAGGGGATGCAGCACAGGTGAATTTCAGCGAGAGAAACGCCAGAGACTGCCAGGGACTTCATGGAAGAAAATTGTGAAGCACAGCAGGAAGAGGATAAAGGAGAAAAAGAGATCTGTGAGGACCTAACCCAGGGAGGATGGGAACCCAGTGAAGAGGTAAGGGGGGATAATTTTCTCCCGCTCACAATCCTTCAGTGATAAGCAGACTATGAAATTACTGGAAAGCTTTTCCATCCCCACAAACCCAAGCACAATGGCAACCACAGAACTGTGGGGAGAGCTTGCATAATCCCAGAGCTTGAAAAGTCCATGTGGGGTTCGCCTCCAAGGAGAGTGATGGGAGAGGCCAGAGAGCAGGCTTTCTTCCATTCAGACTCTTATCTCTCCACACCCCTTCCCCACCCACTGCAACTAAGAGTAGTTTGAGCCAAGAATTTGGTGAGAAGCCCCCTCCTTCCAGCTGATGTGTTCTGCAGTCTTAAGTTTCCACAGGGACTGGGGCACATACCTCTCACCTTGGGGACCTGCAGGGGACCCAGGGCACCTGATCTGGGAGCTCCCTGCCTTGCCAGCATTTAACGGAGATGCAGATCTTGTGCTCCAAGACTCAAGTGGGTCACTGGGGGGCATGAGGGGAGGCTTAGGAGCTGGAGTTGGGAGGCAAGGGAGCCCATGTGGGAGGAACTGACAGGAGAAAACTATGAGAGTCTGATATATGGCAAACTGGGGAAACACCAATCCACCTAACAGGAAAGTCCCACTGTCACAGACTAGGACAGATCCTCTGGATGGGAATATCCCAGCCTGTGGCACCACAGCAATGGAGTGCAGCTTGTGCTCAGGTGGGGAGGAACCCAGCCCATGGTGTGGCACCATAGTAACTGAGTGCAGCGAGTTTTGAGCCTGAAGGTATGGGCAAACAAAAGGGGTGGAGCTCACTGTCCATAGCCGGTATGGGAAGTGTGGCCCCTCCCTCACAAGCACCTTTTCTGGCTTGGAGAGCTACCTTGACCCTCACCCCAGGGGCTCCCCGTAGATGCCAGGAAGACAATCTCTGAGCCCTGCTGAGGCTTTTCAAAGCCTTCCAAACTCACACAAATTAACCACACCCGGCTTCCCCCTTTCCACCCACCTCTGCTGCGGGGGAGATCAAGCAACTCCCTAGAAGCTACAAGGCCCCTCCCAAAGCCTGGGACATTCAAGTGCTCCACGTGAGGGACTAGAGCTTATCGCAAGCATAAAAGAACATCTCTGCAGTTGGCTCTCTCCTGCAAGCATCAACCACTGACAGAGAACAACTCCATAGCTCATTACAGCATCTACCAATCAATTAAAGAAGGTGTGGCTACTTCTTACTCACAAGCATTGCCCACCATCTCGGAGATTAAGCTGGGGTCTCAAAACAATTCATACTACTTTGAAGAGGGAAGGGAACAAGATAGAAGTAGCCCAAGGGGACACTGCTTTTTAGGAGAGAAACAAAAGTTACAGGCAGCTTGATCTGTGAGGGGTCTCCCTCCTCCACTGCAGACCTCTGGGCTGACTGGGAAGCTGCTTAGTCTGTGCAGAGACATTCCATCAGAGAGCAGGTACAGTAGAGTGCTGGTGCCTGCCAATCCCAAGTTTATGCAACCTACACCATCCTGATCATTCTGGTACATGGATCCAGGTCTGCATGGGACCCAGCCTCTCAGCAATAGCCTTTGCATCACCCCCACTCAGCCAGGGAGGGAACAGATGTTCCCCTATGTAATGCCCTGTGACTGGAGCCAACCATGCCTCCTCCCTGGTGTGGGATCCAAATTGAGGGGTGTCCCCAAGTGCCACAGAGTCCACTTGGTAATCCTGGGGCAACTGCAACAGTGGGTCCTAGTAGTGGGGGATGAAACTGGGCCAAACAGCGGCTCCAGCCCACCTATGCAGACCTGAGGCCATTGAGACTGCATGACAGGGCATCAGCAGTGCCCATGCTGGTAGAACAGCTCCCTCTAAGGGTGGCTCTGCTCCTGCAATCCCCAGAGGCAGCTCTGAAGCTCTCATTGTGGCCAAGTCTGAAGCTCTGCCACTGTGGTTCCAGGGCCCCCACCAGGACTCTGACTCTGCCCCTGAGACTCCAGAATTGTGCTTGGACCCCAAGCCCCCACCACTGAGTGCCCACCACTACCACTGGACCAGTTGAACCTCCCCAAAGTCCAACATTTCACTCGGGAACCTCCAGCCCTGAGCAGTCATCACTCCTGGACTTGGTTCAAGAGAGTTCCCAGCAAAGGACGACAGGTGCCCTTGAATCCTACTAACCCAGAGCTGAGAGAAGGTGAGCCAAATGAGAAGAAACCAGTAAAACAAAACAAAACAAAACAAAAAAAACCTGGCAACATGAAAAAAGAAAATAGTTTCACACCCCCAAAGGAACACAACGGAGCTGCAATAGTGGGCTCCACCCACAAAGAAACAGTGAAATGACAGAATGGAATTCAGAACATGCATGGCAAGTAAGACAAATAAAGTTGAAGAGGAAGTTGAAAGCAAACAAAAAGAAGCCAAAAAAAAAAAAATTTCAGGAAATCAATGAAAAAAAATGAAAAAGTCACTAGAGAGCTAGATAATGTAAGAAAGGATATAATAAAACTTAAAGAAATGAAAGAAATCATTTAAGGCTGTGATCACCAATCCATGGGCCATGGACTGGTACCAGCCTGGCCACACAGCGGGAGGTGAGCGGCAGGCAAGCAGCGAAGCTTCATCTGTATTGACAGCCACTCCTCATCACTTGCATCACCACATAAGTTCCGCCTCCTATTGGATCACTGGTGGCATTAGATTTTCATAGGAGTGGAAATCCGCCTGCAAACTGTGCATGTGAGGGATCTGGTTGTGCACTCCTTATGACAATCTAATGCCTGACCATCTGAGGTGGAGCTGAGGTGGTGATGCCAGCGCTGGGTGGCAGTTATAAATACAGATTATCATTAGCAGAGAGGTTCGACCACATGATAAATGTAATGCACTTGAATCATCCTGAAACCACACTCCACCCCGCACTGCGGAAAAATTTTCTTCCACGAAACCAGTCCCTTGTTCCAGAAAGTTTCGGGACCACTGATTCAGGGAATTTGAAAATTCAGTAGAAAGCTGTGCTGTCCTTGCAGCACAATTCACAGTTGCAAAGATGTGGAATCAACCCAAGTGCCCATCAATTCATAAGTGGATTAAGAAAATGTGCCATACGTGTACCATGGAGTACTGCTCAGCCATAAAAAAAGATGAATTAATACTTTTTGCAACAATCTGGATGGAATTAGAGACCATTCTCCCAAGTGAAGTGTGTCAAGAATGGAAAAACAAACACCACATGTACTCACTATTAAATTGGAACTAACCAATGAGCACAAATGTGCATAGAGGGAAGTAAAACTCAGTGGAAATCAACAGGGGCTATTGACAGGGGGGAGCAAAACCTACCTCACAGTTATTATGAATATTATCTGGGTGATGGGCACATCTATAGCTGGGATTCAAGCATTACGAAAGTGATCCACATCATCTAAAACGTTTGTACTGCCTTAATATTTTGAAATTAAAAAATTATAATAAAAATAGAAAGAAAAAAGAAAAGAACATGGGCTATGATACCAAAATGCCAGCATCGGAATCTTGCCTTTAATGCTAATTAGCTGAGTGAACTTTACTTTAAAGAAATATGTTTATATTTACTACATATCAATTTCCTCACCTGTGAAGCAGTGATAATTAAAAATATTACTAGATTTATGGGGTTATTATGAGGAATAAAACATGCGATATGTATAAAGCATTACAGGACTACATAAATGTCATCAAACATTACTGTCATTCTTGAAAATGCCAAATAAAAGTTTACTTAGAAAGATGTGATCAAATAATTTTTGTCTCAGAGCAATAATATTAACATCAAATCTGGTGCTGAGAGCGCAAGTTTCCTGCTTACTGAAGATAGTATCCTTTATTCTTCAGCTAAAATCATCGATAACACCCATTTTCAATCTCAAAAGTGTTTCTGTTTGGGTAATAAAGTATATAGTAGCCTTATTTATATCCTCACTTCTCATCTCACAAGGGGTTACATGTACTTGAAAGTTTAAGCAAATTCATTAGCTAGAGATGGTATATGATAAATAATTTCAAAGTGAATCCACCTAATCTACCCTACTGCACCCTGAGATCCAGAAATAATAGTATTAATAACAAATAAAATTCAGGTAGAGTCTGATGCTCCCTGTGCTTTACATACTATTTAAGGTCTTTACAGATGCTAATCAATTTAATTCTCACAATAATCCTATGATGAAATATATCCTATTATTATCTCCATTCAAAAGAGCGCTGAGATCTGAAATATCTCAGGTCACATAATTGTTTGCAAAGCCAGCATTTGATCCCAGGCAATTGACTCTTAAGTCCACGCAGACCATATTCTCCTTTACTACACTGTCTCTGTAAATGGCTCACCACTTAATGTAGAGGACATTTCGGGTCATATGTAGCCCAAAGCTGGGAACAATTCCGTGTTGTTTTGTTCCGAGAACATGCCTGGGGGCTTGCACTCAAGCCAGGGCGCCCTGACCCTGCAAACAGGAGGGGCTAGAGAGCTTAGGATGCAAACATCGGCTCTCCGGAGACAAAACAACAAGGAATAGGGCGTGCTGAGTCGGGACAGTGTAGGAACAAGGAAGTTGTGGTGGGACAGTTGCCAAACAGGCTGTATTATAAATAAAGACGCTGCAGCAGGAAGGCACTGCAGTCTTGTACCGTCTTTGTGTGTGTATGTCTCTTTGTCTCTATGTTCATTCCTCGTCCCTAGGCGGGCCACGACAACTTAATGATCTCTACCTAAAATCAGTGGCCGTGGGCGTCAGGGTAGATATTTTCCAGTGGCTGTGGCCTTGCCAACTCTTCTCTTTCATGATGCTATTTCCGGAGAAGATTTACTCAGGTGTCAAGAAACTTCTGCATGCCTTACCTCTTCTGTTGCTACAAACTATTGATTTCATTTTCCTTTTAAAATGTAGGTATAATTTACTGAATTCCCCAGAAATATAAAATATACATTTAACTTAATAATTTATAAATAAATACCAGTTTTCTATGTTTAGCTGAAAACAACACATCTGGTAGGTATATAATTTCTTCTTTGACTGCTTTAGGATATTAAAGATCTAATCACTTTTACTAATTTTTATCTAAGCATCATGCATTGCTTTTTCCTAAACAAGAACAGTTATGTACACGAGTGATCCGAGAATAATTGTTTTATTTGCATGACTTCCAAAATAACTTATATTTGATTCTTACTTGCATTTCACCCTCTTTACTTGTAATTATTTTCTCTTTTTAGTTCCTTGATGGTCATGCTTATTTCTCTAACCATTGAAAGCTTGAACTCACTGTTTCTATCCTCAAAAACTCCTACGACCTTCTTTGACTATCTTCTTCTAATCTTAAGTGTACAGTGTATGTGTGATTTATTTTGTGAATTTCATTAGGTCTCAGTCAATTGGCTCCGTCCCTACTACCTAAGTCAACAGGAACACATCACATGACTCTCCTGTGTGATTTCTACTTCCCAAACACTTATCACCTTGAGCGATTGCCCACTAACTTGTTTTATTCTCTTTAAATATGTTTTGCTTCACTAGGAAGTAACTATGCCATATTTACCACTGTCATAACTCCTATTAGGATGTTAATTAGTGGTCAACAGATGATAGCTGACTTATTCTAATCATTTGTCAAACAGAAATATATTGCCAATGGCCCCTATTTTTATTATTTGTATACAACACAGCATAACAATAATCAAGAAAAAGTAGATATTTGGGTAAAATTTAATGTTAAAATGACACACAGTATAAATTTAATTTAAAATATCACTAAAATGATTAATGATGTGCTGCATAATAGTCATCATAAAATGCCAATGCTAACATAAACAGGTGTGATCTCTGCTACTTTCATTTATTTGCTTAAAGAAAGGAGAGAAGATTGTTGAATGCAAAGATGCTCTGAAGATTCCTATTTTCTTTTTTCCTTTCATAAGGCCCCCTCTAACTGAAAACTGTCAGTGTGGTGAGCCTACTACTTAAGGCAATCCAAAAAGTGGCAATAAAGCAATGAAATAAGAAACACATTAGTCTAAATCCAGGAAGAGTTATACAAGAAAGATAGATTTACAAACAGCAGGAAATAGCTCAAGACTCTGCCTCTTGTTATATCTTCACTTTTAATCCAGTTTTTTTTTTTTTTTATTATTGTTTGTTGTTTATAGAGGTACAGGTGTTTAGGTTACGTATGATGCCCTTGCCCCCCCTTCCCCCCAAGTCCCAGTCCCAAGCATGTCCATCTCTCGGAGGGTGCGCATTGCACCCTTTGTGTATGCATATATCCGTTTTGATTTTAATAAAAAAGTGAACACTCAGAGAATTGGAGGTGAATAAAAAGAGAAAAGTAAGATTTTCAATTCTGGATGGAACTGATTCTTAGTGAAGGAATGACAAATTGATAATGAAAAATGTGTGTGAAAAATAGAATATAATTCTCTACTTATTTTTATATGATCTGGAAAATATTAGAAGATTAGTATGAAAGTCATTATATAATATCTCATTAATTACATAATAACTATTAGTTATGCATTGATATCAACATTTATAATGATTTTTAATATTAGATAAAACTTTACTAATCTCACTCTTAAGAAGGAGCATAATCCTTGGTGTTTCAATCTTTGGAAATTTATCGGGAACCAGAAATCAGTAAAAATTTAAACTATGAATAATGATTTTCCAAATACAGAAAATGTCTTATTGTAATTAAATTACAGTAGAAAAACCACTTAGCTTGGACTTTTAACTTTTTTAAACAGTATAATCAACTTATTTTAGAAGATACATTTTTAACATTTAAATTTATTCAGAATAAAATAAATTTTGCTTAAGTCAAATCTGCAAAATGCATGAATTTATACAGAAAAGGGTATATCTCATTTTCATTAAAAAATAATCCACATTAAAAAATCAGGTTGAGTATCGACTTTTTTAAGAAAAACTAGATAATAAAATTTATAATCACTTGCTTAAATTTCAGCCATTACTAACAAATGTAGCAAATTATATTATGTTCATTAAACTAATTCATGAAAATTATGAAAAAGCTGCTTTCCTCTACATTAGTAAACACCTGCACCACATTATTTAACCATCAGTAATCATACAGCTATTTTTTTCAATTAAAAGGGATAATTTGTTGGTCTGAACTGCCATCAGGAAAATCAATATCTCAGTGTATTTGTGACTTTAACAGTCTGAATTAGTGACTTAAATTTCAAATAGAAAAATTACATCACAAGAAATAGCATATTTTACATTTTTATAAGTATGTGGTATATGAGGTAATTTTTAATATTCTAAAATAACAGCATAGTTAAATTTGTTTAATCCTGTGACAGATACTCAATGGCTAGTTTATCTTTTCAGTGAGATGCTTATAGTTACTTTCTTCCCAAAGCATGAGGAAAAGAAGTACGAAAAGCTTGGGAGAGTAACTTCATGTTGGAGAAACTTGACAAACACTGCCGCAGCCACATGATCAAGGTTAACATAAACAGAGAAAAGTCATGTTGACGGTATGTACCCCTGATACGATATGATGAGAATCTCACTTTGCCTCTGTGGTCTTCCTCAGCTAAATCCATAAACCCCATCTAATCGTGAGAAAAATACCAGCTAAATCCCAATCGAGAAGCATCTACAAATGTTTGGCTAGTAACTCTCCAAACTGTTCAGGTCATTGAAAAGAAAATGAAGACAAGAGCAAACCTGACTAGGCTTGGCAAACTTTAACCTGCCTTGCTTACTTACAACTTTCTTTAAAAATTACATACCATCTAAATGTCACACAGCTAAGCAATATATCACAAGACTCCCTTCAGCTTCCCTGTAGATAACATCTCTGACATACGGGTCACAATGCTAATAGTTGCCTAAGTTGTTTTTCAGGAACTTAAAGAGAGCTCCTAGTTCAGTTCAAGCTGGTTGAGACCACCAACTGGATCTATGAGAATGTCCAATGGGTGATCCTTTTTTTTTTCTGTGAGACAGGGTCTCTCTTTGTTGCCCAGGCAAGGCTACACTGGCCTCATCATGGTTCACTGCAACCACAAACTCCTGGGCTCAAGCAAGCCTCCTGCCTTAGCCTACCCAGTAGCTGGAACTGCAGGTGTGCACCATACCAAGCTAATCTTTAATTCTTTCTTTTTTTTTTTTTTTTTCAGAGACAAGGTCTCTCTATGTTGCTCAGGCTGGTCTGAGATGCTGGCCTTAAGTGATCCTCCTGCTTTGGCTTCCCAAAATGCTAGGATTACAGGCATGAGCCAGTGTGTGACCTTTCGATGTCAGAGGGCTGAAAACTCTACCCTCAGAGCATGCTAACACAGCTATTTCCTAAACTTGCATCTAAGAAGAGGCGTGGAACTTGACTAGGCTTACACAGATCACCAATTACCTCACTTCTTATCTCAGAATGCTTTCACCCATACTCCAGAGCACCCTATTTCTTCATCCCACTAATGTCCCTAATGCCCATTTTCTGGGAGGCAGAATTGAGACCTTTTCTCTCATTTCCTCACTTTTTTGCCATGTGAATAAACACTCTCCCTGTTGCAAACCTCATCTTTCAGTATTTAGAATATTGCTCAGTGGCCAAAAGGGGCCTGGTTTGGTAACAAAAAGTATCTCTGAGAAAACTCCACATTTAAGGTGACATGGTAAGTAAATGTAACATGGTATCTTGGATGGGATTCTTGAAGATAAAAGAATATTAGGGTAAAAAAAAGGAAATATGAATAAAATATAAATGCCAGATAATAATAATTTATTAATATTGGTTACTAATTATGACAAATATACCATGCTAATATATTATATTAATAAGGAGAATTGGGTGTAGCATATATTAGAAATTCTTTATAATATTTCTGTAAACCTAAAATTATTCTAAAATAAACGTGTCATTAGAAATATTATGCAAAGTGCTTAGAAGCCTGAATGGTGACTAGTAAGCATTCAATAGCCATGATCTATTTGTTTTGTTCTTATTCGTGTTCTCTTTTTAAAACAGAAGTATATTGAGGCTTAGGGAGATTATGTGGAAAGTAATAAAACCAGGTAGTAGAATCAGGATTCAAATCCTGTCCTCTTAACTGTTAAACCAAAATATGTCTCTAACTATAATTATAAGATGTCTGGTGTTTTTCAAAACTAAATATAAAAATTGATGCATAAATATTGAGACAAAAAAGTATGGTAATATTAAATTCCTAGGACCTGAATTTTTACTAAAGGTTTAAAATATCATGTCTACTTCTGGAATTATTTTAAATATAAGCTGTGACAATGCTCCAAACCTAATTGTGTTAAAAAATATTTTATTATCTTGAAGAAACTTTCAAATTCTCTATAACAAAATAACAAAAAATAACAAAAAATAAATTCAAATAAATGTTTACTGGAGAAATTTGTTATAAAATGCCTAGACTAAGGTGTCCTTTTCTATCCGACTTCAAGTTTGGTGATAAGCACTTAAGGTCCAATATAAGACATTCAACCTATTTTTGATAATTTTATGCTACTTTTGATAACTGAAACTTCACTAGTGTGTTGCTAACTAGTGGAATTATTTAATCATCTTTTAAACTCTCATACTTCCAAAATAAGAAAATTAGCCACTGGCACAAAATTAAATTATTTTAACATTAGTTAATTACAGGTTATACCTACTCCAGCCCCCAACTTACTTTCATCTAAAATAATACATAAATTATTTACATTACTAACTTCTAGCTCAGTGGTAACAAAAAGGGATGGTGCTGTTGTGAGAATATGCTTAAGCAAATCTTCTTGGACATCTCTAGAGAAATAGCTGTGGGACACTATCAACCCAGTGAAGCTCAGTCTCTAGGGTCACAATCACTTCCTAAAGCAATCTACCTTTGAGCCATCAGAGTCAATTACACAAACATTCATTGTCACAACTTGACTTGCAAAGCAAAAAAGAAAAAAAGAAAGAGAGAGAGAGATGAAAGAAAAGGAAAAATACGTGCATCCATTTTTCATTTTGTTTTTCTTTCTCCCTCTCTCCTTTCCTTTGTTGTTTTCTTCTTTTCATTCTAGTTTTTCCTCTTTTCTTTTTTCTCCCTCTTTCATTTCTCTTTCCTCTTACATTTCTCTTTGGCCTATAAGTTGCCAAACATTTTCTTTTGCTCTTTTGCATAGGTTGGTCAGAAATCTGGTTATGAATTATATTTAACAAGATAATCAACTGGATGCTATATAGACAAGGAGAAAAAAAAAGATTTAAGTTGAAACACACATGCATACAGTCTCTGCCTTTAAAATTTCTTTTTTCTTTATTTTTCTCACCTGTAGCCTCACACTGCAAACAGATCAAAATCAGTGTTTTTGGTCATGAAATATGTTTAGCCTGTATCACTTTTCCTTATATGCTAGTATCTTAACTGACTCTGATATCACAATATTTTTCGTTGCACCCCCAAAACTACGAAAAATGCTATTTTAATAGAGGGAATGAACTGGAAAAAAAAAAAAAAAAAAAAAAAAAAACAAGCAAGTATATTTTCTGTCTCTTTAAACTTCTCCCATTTTTTTTGGGAACTGTAGCCTGGCCTGCATCCCTGCCTCAGGCAGAGAGAATGTCTTTTGTTCTTTCTGTTACAGGAGATAGCTCAGCCATCCCAAGCCAGCAGCCAGCCTCCCAGGTGGGCCTAGGTTGGCAGAGGTCACAGGCTTTGTCTTTGGCAGAGATGGGATGATTAGAATCTTTAACAATAGCCTGGAACTGAGGGCACACCCTTTAAAAGCTCTGTATTTCTGCTTATGTTCGGAAAAATTTGGATTTGAAGATGAGAAAGTCTACCATTTTTTTCCTTTGCTGGCAAAGTAAGAAATTCTCTTCCTCCTCAAACCACTTGTTCTCCTTCTTCTGATGTGGCCTCGTGGACAAGTGCTGAGCTTTCAGTAACACTATTGTTGACATTCTAGGCCTTGTGACTCGGAATATTTATTGTATTATTTTTAACATGAAATGGGTGGATCAAGTTTGATTTATATATGATGATAAAGATAGGCTATTTTATGTATGGGTTATAAGTATCAATTTAAATAGATCTTAAAAGAATTATAGAACATTTCTTCTATTTCACTCTATCAGTTAATATGAGTGAAATAATATTCATTCCAATATTCCAATATTAATGTTCCAATAATATTATCATTGATGAAAAACACATTTTCTCTATAATATTGTGTTGTTTTTTCAGTAAATGTGTTGAGATTAAGATAATATACTCTGGGAAAAGGGTTTTACAAACCTATTTCTTAAAAAAATATTTTAGTTACCCTGCAAAGGGTGTTTTTTAATGAGGAAATAATAAAGCAAATGTGTTTCTATACCCCCCTGAAAATAGATTTGTTGTTATTGTTTGATTGACTTTATATTGACCCTTGCACTCATCAAAAAAAAAAAAAAAAAAAAAAAATCTTAAGTGAGAGAGAAAGAGAGGGAGCGAGCATATGACATAAAAAATTTAGGTAAAAATGTTTACTCTTAATTCATACACTAGACAACATTTTCCCAGACAAAAGTGGAAAATCAGACACCTTCTATAGTTCTTTTCAGAAATGTATTCTGCCAGAAAGTTGAAGCAAAATATTCATATTGGTGAGATTAATTTGAATATAGACAGATCTTTCAAGAATTTGGTGATAAATAAAAACTATTTTAAGAAGGTAACATTGCAGTATACCCTATTTTCCAAACTTGTAGAAATAATTGCTTTCCTACTAATAGCTTTCTAAAGACAACTTTGTATGTACTATAAATTTGAAAGTACTGTTAGTAATTTTGATTATTTTGTTGTTGTTTTTTAATAGACAGGGCCTGAAATTAGAGGTACGTATGGAAGTCTCTATCATCTAAATTCAGTGGAAAATAATCTTCCCTTTTTGGTTTTAATTGTAATTTCACTTGCTCCCAGAATTGACTAAATACTCTTTTTTTTAAAGCATGCTTCTTTGCTTTATTGGCTAAATTTTAAAAATATTCTTGTATGTTTATTTCTCCATGTGGGAACACAGTTATCTTTTAGAAGCTGTGGATTTGTTCTACAGACTACTAAAAAATAAGAGTGCTATTGTTCTATTCTTGGAAAAACACCATATATATCAAATAGAGTATAAGCCCAGTGATGAGTTTATAACAAAAGAATGCTGTTTTAGGAGGTTATGTACTACAATCCATAATTACCTGAGATTTTGTTGAAAATGTAACAGAGGTAAAGTTCTGATAAAGGGAAAAATGTTTTACAAGTTGTCTCTTTAAAACTCCCCACCCTTTTTGCAAATTAAAACCTGAATTCCTGCCCAAGGCCTGTAATCAAATGGGCAGTAAAATGTTTTTTGCTGTTTGTTTTCTAGTATATTAAACCACAGAAGATGACTCAACAAAATTATGCAGACAAAGGTCACTAGATTATCTTCAGTGGAGATAAGGTTGACAGAAACCGCCAACAATAGTTAAACAACAATAGGTCGAAGCCTGGACGAGTAACAATGGTCACATAGACCTGAGCCCAACCACCCATCCCCAGCCCCTTTAAAAAAGCCTGTATTTCTGCTTAAAGGTGGGACAGTGGTTTTTCGTGACAAGCCCCTTCATGGAATGGGTGCTCTACCTTGAACCCAGTGTGCCGAAGATTCTGGGACCCTGATCATCCTTTCCAGAGCATGCAGTGGTGGTTCCATAACAGGAGAAACAAGCTGAGAAAAACCTTCTGCCCACTTTCACTTGCTGAATACTCAGCTTTTAGATCTGGGGTGTTACTCAGAAAGAAGCTTACCATTGTCTCTACTCAGAGCTCCAGATCTCTGGATGGAAATTTTGCCTAGGGAAGATACAGACCATAAAACCAATTCTAATATCTTCCCAAAACACCTGACTTCATTTGCAACAGAGCACGGAAAAGTTTTAGACTAATAATGCTCTGAAGAACAGTAGCTGTGTAGTGAAAGGCATTGGAAGGAGATAAAAGATGCAGGCTAAAGTGTAGGTCAGCAAGTTTGCAGAAGAGAACCTGGGAATAAAACAGCTAAAAGAAATCTTCCTTGAGTCAGAACAAATATCACTGACCTCAAAAGCCATTACTTCAAAGGAGACAGAATTTGATTGGATTAGTGTGCAGAGCAACTCATATCTAGGATATTGTTGAAAACGGTAAAGAAATCAGCAAGAAATCAGTGGAGTTTAACAGTTGGGTGTGGTCAAGAAAAGGGAAGAAAGCACTGACCAAAGCACTGCCACCCCAGAGTATAGGGTGACTATGGAATACTGAAAGCACCGCCTCACTCAGGAGCAAAAGAAGAATGAATATTGTCTGTGTATGTTGAGGGGATAATTTTCATTAATTGAATCCAGCCAGTCACTAGGCAAACGAAAAAGTAAATAAAAGTAAGAAGGCCAGAAGATGGGGAAGAAAGAGAGTTGAATTTAACTTCTATATGTCTATGTCCAAATTTCTCTCTTTATAAGAGACTAGTCATATTGGATTTGGTGGCACTCAAATCCAGTATGACTTCATCTTAATTTGATTACATCTGAAAAGACCTGATTTCCAAATAAGGACGTATTCACAGGTTGCAGATAAACCTGAATTTTTACGAGGACACTATTCAATTGAATAGGTGTGATATGTTAGGCCATAAAAAGAATCTCAATAATGGATCAAAGGCATAAATGTGCAAGAAAAAACTTTTAAACTCTTCTAAGAAAACATAAGGGTAAATCATCTTGAAGTTGGATTGGCAATGGATTCTTAGGTGTGGCACCGAAAGCACAAGAAACGAAAGGGAAACAGACAAAACGGATTTTATCAAAATTAAAAAGTTTTTTTTTTTTTTTTTTGAGAAGGGTTCTCAGTCTGTCTCTCACACTGGAGTGCAGTGGTGTGATCAGAGCTTACTGCTGACTTGAACACCTGGCCTCAAGTGATTCTCCTGCCTCAGCCTCCCAAGAAGCTGTGACTATAGGCACATGCCACCACCTGGCTTTTTAAAATTTTTTCGTATAGATGAAGTCTCACTATGTTGCCCAGGTTATTCTCAAACTGGCTTCTAGCTATCCATCTGTCTTGGCCTCCCAAAATGCTGGATTGCAGGTGTGAGCCTCCATGTCTGGACAAAATTAAAAACTTTTATGCTTCAAAAAACACCGTTATAAAAGTTAAAAGAAAACACATGGGGATGGAGAATATATCTGCAAACCATAGGTCTCATAAGGGACTTCTTTTCACTACTCACAATATGTAACGAACCCTTACATCTTAATAATAAGAAGCCCAGTTGTAAAATGGGCTGAATTTCTTTCTCTTATAAGGCTGAATAACATTCCGCTGTGTATATATACCATATATTTTACCCATTCTTTTATTGATGAACATATAGGTTGATTCCATATCTGAGCTATTGTGAATAATGCTTCAATGAACATGGTAGTCCACCTATCTTTTCAACATACTGATTTCATTTTCTTTGGAATTATACCCAGAGATGAGATTGCCGTGTGATGTGGTAGTTCTGTCACAGTACAGTCTTAGTGTTGGTTTCTATTTTTCTAGGTGAAATTACAAGTGAATGGTCCTCATAAAATTTTATCCATATTTGGACCAGATTACCCATGCTAGGGCCAGGTTTACCATTTCACGGTTCTATGTGAAATTAAATCACCTAAACTGCTGCTGCTAAACTTAGTGAATGCGCTCTCATGCATCTGGAATTAGTAAGCTTTTCCAAAGATAAACTTGAATTTTTTTCAACTTGTCATGCTCCAAACTTCTGAGTATGCTTTACAGACATGCTTCCATTTAGTCTCTCTTTTTTTTAAGTAGAAGAGTGATATATAAATAATTATAATGACATCATGGAGTCATTTTAAACACTTCATTATATAAACTATTGTGTTAAATTACATAGCTGAAATCAAGAAAATACAGAGAAAATATCATAGAAAGAATGAAATAGTTGTTTTCTCATATTATTTCCTAAAAATAAATTTTTAAAAATATAGAAAAACAAATAATCCTAGTAATGTGAAAGAAATAGGACATTCAAATGTCTGTTAAAATTTGGTTTATTTGTCAGTTTTTAGGCTATTATGTCAGTTACAAACTCACCTTCTGCTCTTACTTCTAGAACCAGCTTTACCACGTCCTATCTCATCCCATTGATAACAACAGCATCTGGCCAGTAATTCCTTATAAATCTGTGTCACAGTTCCATTAAGCTATTCCTCTAAACTTTTAGTTTCTGATAATTCCAACCTTTTCTCTTTCTTATTCCAGGCCTAGAATGTGTAGCTGCTTCCAGCAGTTATTATTTTTGTATTACTTCAGCGTCCCATGTTACTGTTAGTCTTCCAGCACCTAAAATTTAAGGAATTTAATGATTCTCCATTATTAAACCCCCTTAACCAAAAAAAAGTATAGCTTCTTCCCAAGTAACTCTGACGGATATAGTCAATATATATTAAATTATATTCTGAAATTTAATAAAATTAAATATTTCTAAAAGTGTATTCTATATGTTTAATATAAAGATTTGAAGCAGTCATGTCACACAGTAGAGACAATGACAAAAGAATCACAGTAGAGGTCATGAGTCATCCCATTGTTTAGAATCATAGTACCAAATGATCATTTATTACATTAGTTATAGAATTGCAGTATAATTATACTTTGTGAAGATTTTTATAAATATTCTCTTATTTACCAAAAGAGAGGAGATCTTTTAGGTTTTCATGGTTTCTATATTCTATAGGACCAAAGTGCAAGGTTAGAGACATATATATATATATATATATACTGCCATGTTATGTATGATAACTGTCCGCAGAGCTAAATGTCTTCAGCTTGTCTTTCTGTAAGTCATTTGCATTTATGCCAATAAAATGAAACTTCACCATGTCACTTTCCATTACCAAATCTCATTAATAGATATAGTCCAAAGGGTATTCGATTATATATTTCTAGGGACCAAAGGAGGTGTATTAGTTTTCTAGGACTACCATTAACAAAATATCACAGACTAAGTGGCTTAAACAACAAAAATTTATTTTTTTACAGTTCTGGAAGCTAGAAGTACAAGATTAAGGTGTTGGCAAATGTGGTTTCTTCTGAGTTCTCTCTCCTTACTCACAGATGGCCACCTTCTTGCTTTGTGTTCACATGATGGTCTCTCTGTGCACACATGTGTCTGATGTTTCTCTCTCTCTCATTGCCTAATCTCCTCTTCTTAGAAGCACACCAATAATATTGAATTAAAGCCCACCCTGATGACTCCATGTTAATTTAATTACCTCTTTAGAGAACCTCACTCTAAATATAGCCACATTTGGAGGTACTGGGGGTTTGGGTTTTAATGATGAATTTTGGGGGAGAGGAGAACAAATCAACCCATAATTAGAGAGACTCTGTCCAAGAAATGATTTAACTAATCTTTAAAAATGAAAAGCCTATGAGATTAAGTGACTTAGTCAAGCTCATTGAGATCATTAGTGGCAGAGCTCAACTAAGAACCCAGATTCCTGCACATCCATTTTAACTGTGGTCCCCAAGCCCAGGCAATGGACTGGTACCGGTTAGTGGCCTGCTGGAAATCGAGCTGCACAGCAGAAGGAGAGCAGTGGGCAAGTGAGCAAAGCTTCATCTGTATTTACAGCCACTGACCATCGCTTGCATCACGGCATAAGCTCCGCCTCCTGTCAGATCCCTGGCTGCATTAGATTCTCATAGGGGCACGAACCCTACCGTAAACTGTATATGGGAAGGATCTAGGTTGCACACTCCTATGAGAATCTAATGCCTGATGATTTGAGGTGGAGCTGAAGCACTGATGCTAGCGCTGGGGAGCGGGTGCAAATGCAGTTTATCATTAACAGAGAGGTTTGACTGCATAATAAATGTAATGCACTTGAATCATCCTGAAACCACCACCCTCACCTCTGGTCCTTGGAAAAATTTTCTTCCATGAAACTCGTCCCTGATGTGAAAAATGTTGGAGACTGCTGCATTTTAAGGTTCTTTCCATTTCACCATTTTTCTTTTCTCCTTGTATCAAATGCACTACTGTTCAATAGAAAGTTGCAACTAATATACATGGTTGACATCTCAAAAGCATTTCCTAGTTTCCTAGCATTTATTGTTGGTGTAACATTATTGCCAACTTTGTAAAAAGTTTGTTGCACAGGCATGACACTTGTGAAGAAGTCAATATATTGGTGTTTAGTAAATATTTTATCCTACATGATATTTAAAGACTCCTGTGCACTTCCAGAAAGCTCCACATGTATTTTAAAAATGTTCACATCAGAATATTGCTAAAAGTCTCTACATATATATCTATTATTAGGAAAAAAAAGTAAGAGAAAATGTATATTTTAAAAGCATATTTGTAAATGAGGAACAGTTCATCCTAGATTTGTAGTGTTATGAAAATAAGCATGGAACAGAAAACAAATACAAAAACTGTAATTTCTGAAAAAGTGATTATCTGAGATAGAACCTAAACCATGATGTATGCCAGTAGAATATAAAATTCCTAGTAAATCATGCAAATGACAAACTCTTAAACATAAATACAATCAGGAGTAAATGAGAAGTGCTTAAAGCCAAAATGGAAAGAGCCAATGAAAATAAATCCAAATTAACTATGTATGTTTTAGGTCTTGAGTTGGAAAAAGCAAGCATTCTGTGATTCAGAATATTCATAAATAGGTGTTACCTCACATCATATTTAATTATACAAGTCATGTTTTCAGTCGTCCTTTCTTTAGATTCCAAAAGTCATTTTAATCAGCTGATAATCTCTACCATACCTATTTATTGGTCAATAAAACAAATCCTTGCCAGTTGAATGTTACTGAATCTGCAGTGCTTTTATTCTGCACATCTGTAAATAGTTCTCTCAACAAACATATTCTGAAACAAAGTCATATAAACCCAATTACTTGCCTACTTTTCTATAGATTCTTGCTTTTTCACAAAATGTCTTTCTCTTCACTTGGAATAAGCCTCTTGAATTAATAAATATTAGGAAACTATATGCTATATCTGCTTGAATGTACAGCATGGAGTTTAATGGCAGTTGGTAGATAGACTAAAATAAGAATGTAGACTTATGCAGGGGTCTGATTTGAGAATAGGTAAAGTTTTTAGAGGCAGGACATAGGGACATGCTTACAAATAGAGATTTGAGAGTAAAAAATGATTTACTGGTATAAAGAAGAAATCTGGCATTATTACCAAAAGCGAAAGTTCCAAGTCAAAATCCAATACCCATAGATCTATATGACCAGGGCCAAGCAAAGCAAGTATGACAATTCTAAAATATTAAGTAATTATTCCAGATTGGCAGTTAGCATCACTGAAGTCAAATAGTGGGTATTGCGGTATAATTAAAATAAGAATGGATTTCAATGGAGAAACTTAAACAGTAAATCTTAAGGACAGAAAAGTATTTCTCAGGACAGTAGTGCAAAGGCAGAAACTCAGTTACGATCAGACCTACGATATGTTTATTTATTCCTCAGCAATGTGAATAGGCTTGTGTCTCAATGAATACAAACAATTTTATTTCACAGAGACCTTCTTGGGTACTCTACTGACTGAGATGTCACAGATTCTGTAAAGGCTCTGAAGCATGACAATGGACATTGATCTCTTAATAAGTTATTCCCTTCGATCTTATCACCACAGAGGGAACAACAACAACAACAAAAAATACCTTTCTTGTTTGTGAGGCCAAATGTGGTGTTACACCAAGCTGATACAGGGTGAGAAATTTCCTTCCATTAGGGAATACTCAGATGATACACTTTCTTTCAGGTTGTCTTAATTTTGCAAAGATGCTGAAAGAGCATATCAGAACAGTACAGAACAATGGTCAGCCACTTCTACTTGACATATCTTGATATGACTACTTACTACATGATTCCAATTACATGACTAAGTCTCCTTTTTTTTTTTTTTTTTTTTTTAACAGATTCTATAGCTGGGAAACCAAAGGCATCTGGTGGCTCTCTAAATTAAATTGTTATTCTAGCAACCCCTAATGCTTATGCATTTAGATAACTCCACTAAAGGCTAATTTCTGGGCTACATTTTATTGATATTTCTAACTATAAACATTGTTATAACTTATGTACACTGTAAAGTATGAGTAAAAATAAATTCCTGAGTTTACAAAACTTAGGCTTTGATGAATGATAAGACAGTCATTTTTCACAGTAAAACCAGAGACACAAGCCAGGGATTCAAGCACAGAGAAAAATAAACATATGAGATCTCAGAGTTATTCCTAGCTGTCTCCTCTATCTCTTTCTGTTTAATCCTCATTTTTTTATCCAATTAAATCTATACATTTTCCTTGACCAATTTAAATCACACAATTTAATCAA
This sequence comes from Indri indri, assembly GCA_004363605.1. Taxonomy (NCBI): domain Eukaryota; kingdom Metazoa; phylum Chordata; class Mammalia; order Primates; family Indriidae; genus Indri; species Indri indri. The sequence continues at coordinate 2,084 of RJWJ010019754.1, read as the reverse complement.
AGTGGCATAAATCAGTGATCTGAAACTTTATTTTGAGCTCTTGCTAGACATCTATATCTGAATGCAACATAAATACAAGTTGAATGTGTCCCAAACTGAACTCATCATGTCTACATTCCATTCCTCAAACCAGGTTTTCTTCTTAAATCCCCCATCTTGGGCGATATTTCTGCATGTTTTTCCACAAACTTGAGACCTTACAGCTAGGATGGAGAACCTGTGGTTTTAAGGTCACATGTGGCCTTTAAGGTCCTTCAGTGCAGCATTTTGACTGAATCCAAATTTTACAGAACAAATTCTTTTATTTCTATTAATACATTTCTGTTTATCTTTTATACTTTTATTTTGTTTTTAAAATGAACATATTTAAAATGCTAAATAATGAAGTAAGTTTCAATGACATAATCCTCATAGATTGACCAACACAATTAGAATATTAGTAAACCATAAGGGCTAAATTAACAGCTGCTACACTCATGCTTTATTTCTAACTTCTCCCACCTGACTGGCACCACTACCTCACAAGGCTGGTTGGAGAGAGTTTATGGGGGTCAACAACGCCAGTCTGTTATCAGCATCTGACAACAGTGCACTGTGTATCTGTTTGAAGTGAAATTTGTAAATAGTTGCACAGTTTGACAGTATTTTTTAATGCTGTCTGCTTAACAGCCCATCATATCAAACAAGACCAGGAGAACATCAAAGGGAGAAAACAGATTCTTTTACTAAGGATTGCAAAATGCAATATTATCTTCTTTCTGCTAAACATAAGAGGACTTGCTTGCTTTGTGATCAATGTGAATATTGAAGAAATTAAATGCTTATCAGCATTATAACACCCATAAAGACCACAAATATTTTAAATTAAAGGGAGAGGCATGAAAGGTTGTATTGCAGAAATTAAAAGATGGAAAGCAAAAGCAAAGGCAATTCTTTCAAGCAGCAATAAGACCTGGAAATAATGACACTGAAGCAAATTATAAAGTAGCTTATATACTCAGGATAAAAAGGAAGCCATCCAGAGATATAGAGATTGTGAAAGAACGCATTGTTGAAGTTGTAGGATACTTAGACCTGGATAACATTTCAAAGTACAAACAACTTCCTCTTTCAAGGAGAATCATAGCTTATCAGCAGCATGAATTAGTCTTCAACTTAACAACTTCGCACAATACTTCAAAAGGAAAATATACATTATTAAATTGCTTTAGATGAATTAACTGATACTACTGATTCAGTGCAAGTTTTATACTTCATTCTGGTTATAATGGAAGATTTTCTTTGCTATGAAGAGTTGCTCGCTTTGGACACTTGCAAACAGAACACAGGGAATAGACATTTTCAACAATTTTCAAGATAAATGTAATGAAGTTGTACTGAATTTGTAAAGTTTAGTGAGTGTATGTACATACAGTGCATCTTCCATGACAGGAAAACATGAAGAGTTTATTGCACAGATAAAAAAAGTATTAACAGATCCAGATGCTCTCATTTCTTTTCATTGTGTCTTGCATCAGCAAAATCTCTATGCTAAAGCTATTATTTTAAGGGACACTTTGCAACGAGTTATAAGTATTGTTAACTATATCCATGCAAATGCAACATGACATCTTCAGTTTTATAACATGCTAAAGTTGAATGATGGGGTATTCAATGTGGATTTGTAGTATCATTCTAAAGTGTGTTGGTTATCACAGGTACAGGCATTAGCCAAAATTTTCTTTCTTTGAGAACAGATAGTTAAATTACATGAAGAACAGAATTAACAATGTGAATTATTGAAAGAAGATTTCTATAGGAATGCAGCATTTCTGTGTGATATTATGTCAAATCAAAACAACTTGAATATTTCTTTGCAAGGTAAAACTAAATCTGTATAGGATATGTGGCAAAAAACCCAAGCATTTTGGATAAAAGCTACCTTTTTTCAAAACACTTCAAAAAGAAATTTCAGATGGACATTTTCCTTAGCAAAGGTCACTGATTAGTGGGATGATATATATGAATCATTTGAAGAATACACAACTGTTATAGACCTATTAATTGGAGAATACAAGTTTCACTGACTTTGAGAATCATGACAT
>RJWJ010019753.1:0-29886 GCA_004363605.1 Indri indri | reverse complement strand
GATCAAAATCAGCTGCCTGAATGCAGGCCCTTTAAAAGATTTTTCCTGGGGAAGTTCATAGGAAATTCATAGGACTAGAATACTCTGGAATCCTTCTTCCTCTACCGGCACCATCCAGATCCTCTTCTATGTTCGTTCTAGATGGGCCTACCAAGTGCAGGATTCAAAATAGAGGCTCAGAATCATTCTCAAAAAAAAAATTTCTTGCAACATTAGGTCAAAGTAACATTGTTAATTGTGGTATTTTGCTCAGTTCCCAGTCAAATTAACTGTATTTAGTTCACCCAGGTATGCCTTCATGGTTTTAATTGAACTCCTTTATTTCCAGTTTTAAATATTACAGCCAAAATATATATCTGCTAGATTTCACCCTTCAGATAGCTGTATTTCTGGTAGATCAAGCAATTCTCTACTTATTCCCTCTGCATGTTGCAGATTTGATTCTAATGTGGGTGCTAACCACTTGACTCCTGAGAATCCACAAAACCATCAGTATCTTTCCATCTAAACCCTTTAAACATTCAAAATTATTATTCTTCTGACACATTGTTTTTTAAGTCATGCTGTTGTTCAGCAACATGTGTTAGGAATGAACAAGTGGTTATAGAAATGAGCAAGCCTGTCCAAAATGGAGGCCAATAAAAAATAAAAGTGATATTGGAGTAGAATCTTTTCCCTAAGCCCCAACCTAACACAGACGTATACAGAAACAACTTCTCCCATTGTGGAGGAATGCTAAGCTAACTGGGAATTCCTTTTTTAAAAATTATATCACATGCAATAAGTTAATAGAAAAACAGCTGTTCTTTTTATAGAGCCTGAGATTCTCTGCTTCATCACTAGAAGAAATCTGTAGACTGTCTAGTCCTGGACTGCAGTGAGCTCATTCGTTGGCTGTAAGGTGGTACGATGGATGATACACCAGAGGCATTGGGCTTGGAGGAACAGTAGGAATAACAACCACTTCTAAGGTACAGTGGTGAATAATGTTCTATTAATTCTTTCCCCAAAATGATCCCTTGCTACTTTTCCCACTCACCTCCTGTTCCCCTGTGCAAATCCTAGTTACTCTAATTTTACTCATAAATCTCCTGTCTCTTGAAAAAAAACAATCACCTCCCTACCCCTTGGTGCATTTATAAAATTTTAGACTACTAAAATTCAGTAAAGTACTCAAAGATAGAGTCCAGTCTACTACAAATGTCTGTTACTGAATAGAAGCAAGGACACTACCTTGAGATCGGGTGAAAGGACTTTAACTTTGGTCAGTTTGTAGTTTCAGAAGAGATTCTAAAAAAGGGAGTGAATTTTGAAGGCCTCTTTTAAAAAGGGAAATTTTCTAGATATTGTATATATAATTGTTCTTGTAAATACCCCTAAATTTAAGGTATACAAGATCTATCTGGAAAGTATCCAGTCTTGTGATAGTAAAAATAGAGACATTTATTGAAGAAGATACAAGACACAAGAACCATGGTACATAGGACAATGATGCCTCAGTCTCCTTCAAAGTAGGCTCCTTGGGACCTCACACAGTTCTCCCAGTGTCTCTTAACCCAACCCGTACATGTTCAACATTCCCAGGTATTTTGCTTGTTGCAGGCCTTCCAGAACATGGATCACTTTCAACAGATTCTCAACCATCTTTGAAGCGTTTGTGCCACACTTTTATTTGTGCTGCACTCATTGCATGGTCCCTGAAAGCCTTCTGAATCATCTGAATAGTTTCTGCGGAGGAATGTTCAAGCTTAACCAAAATTTGATGCATATTCGCTGCTCTGCTCACTCAGTCATTTTGAATGAAATGGCCACATAGGGCACATGCTCACTCAAGGGCATCTAGGGCCCCACTGACTAGTATAGTGAGGTCATCATTGTTCACGCATACGCATCCCAATCCACTCTTCTTGGCTGCCAGGTTACATAGGAGTCGTGCAAACCATTCTCATTGTATTAACAATGGCTGGATACTTTCCTGACAGCCCTCATATACTGTTGAGCTCACAGAGAAAGTCCTCGTACTCTATAGTCATCAAATGTTTATTGAACACCCATTGGAGATGCATTAGAAAACAAGGAAATGGCCTTGACCTCAATATAAGCTCTTACATACTGGAGAAAAGAGATGCTAGGGGAGAGACATGTAAATGGGCAAATGAGATCACTTTAGGAAATAAGTGCTATCAAGAAGATACAATAAATAAGTGTGACTGGGCATGCAGCTTTAGTTATCTGGCCTGTAAAGGTCTCTGATGAAAAGGCATTTGACTGACTTGAGACCTACTGATAACATAGATATATCTGGTCCTGCCTTTATAAAGGCAGGTAGTTCTGAGATCAGCTTTCCACAGAGCAAAACGGAAATGTATATTTCTGGATATGGGCCTTACCACCATGCCTCTCTCCAGATATCATTTCTTCTTTTTCCATCTTTTATTTTTTCTATCTCACAATCCAATCTTCCTCCCTTTCCACCTCCCTGTTTATGGGTCACTCTCTTTGTTTCTTCTCTCTCCCCTGTCCATTCATATCTTCCATTTTCCTCACTTTCAATCTCTCTCTTTCAGGCCTACTTCTTTGTCTCTGCAATGTTTTCCTTGACTTCTTAGAAATAGTGCCTGGCTGGCCCACCGGTGCTACCTGAGTCTGTAGCACTTTCCTTCTTTTTTGCCCTACCTTAAAGCAAATGGAAGAAAAGCTCTGCATTGCTTATAGAATTAACAAATCTAGTTATATATTTGCTTTACTAAAGCACTTATATCACTCTTCACTTAGTTTGGCCTTTGAGTTCTCTTTCCTACTAGGAAAAAAGGAATTCAGGCATGCAATATCATACTAAGTAAATAATATGCAAATATTTGAAATATTTGCATTATTTTAATTCTCCTTTATGGACATGAGCTTTAAAACACAATGCTATGTTTTATATTCAGAGGAAGCATGTGCTGTCTGTACAGATGAATCTTGACTCTAATCTTTCTAGAAGCAGCATTTCAGAATTGATACGTAATAGCAATGAACCTTCTCCATTTTATACTTTTAACAGCAATCTCCTTGATGTGTTTCAATTAATTTCTTCACAGTAATAGTTTGCAATTATCTATAATTATTATTAAAGTCACCTTAATAGAACTTTTATTAAAATTGCAAAGGCATAATATATTCATAATAAGACACACTGAAAATATTTTTAATATAGCCTTCTTTAAAAAGTACTTTTACTTAGAAGGGAACTCTGTACAGAATTGTTTTGTATTAATTCCACCCTAATAAGATTGAAGCACATTTTACCAATTAATACATAAGGTAACATATTCTAGTGGGTTATTTCTAAATTCAGTTACGATTTTTCTCAATAAAACTCTAAGTTTGAAATGATCCAAAAATTCAAGAGATTACATTAAAAAGGCTGAGTTAAAATGAGAAAGACCAATATTCTTTTTCTAATGGCATCAACATTAACAATCAATGGGAAGGTATTTCGCCTCATTACATTCTCATTTCAGAAATATGCCAAATCTTTGTTTGTATATCTTATGAAATATACAGTAATGAAATACATCCTCAACCTGATGAAAATCCTGCATATTAGAAGATTCAGATTCTGCCACTAGACTACTGGAATTGATAAACAAATTCAGCAAAGTCTCAGGTTACAAAATCAATGTATAGAAATCAGTAGCATTCCTATATGCCAACAGTCAACCCGAGAACCAAATCAAAGACTCAATACCCTTTGCAATAGCAAAAAAGAAAATAAAATATCCAGGAATATATTTAACTAAGGAGGTAAAAGACCTCTACAGGGAGAACTACAAAATGCTGAGGAAGGAAATAGCAGAGGATGTAAACAGGTGGAAAACGATACCAGGCTCGTGGTTCGGCAGAATCAACATTATTAAAATGTCTATACTACCCAAAGTGATCTACAGATTCAATGAAATCGTTATTAAAATACTGACATCATTTTTCACAGATCTAGAAAAAGAATTTTATGCTTCATATGAAACCAGAGAAGACCCTGTATAGCAAAAGCAATCCTAAGCAAAAAGAACAAATTTGGAGGCATCAATTTACCAGACTTCAAGCTATACTACAAGGCTACAGTAACTAAAACAGCATGGTACTGGCACAAGAACAGAGACATAAACCAATGGAACAGAACTGAGAATCCAGATATAAAACCATCCTCGTATATCCATCTAATCTTTGACAAAGCAGACAAAAACATACACTGGGGAAAAGAATCCTTATTCAATAAATGGTGCTGGGGAAACTGGATAGCCACATGTAGAAGACTGAATCAGGATCCATACCTCTCAACTCTCACAAAAATCAACTCACAGTGGATAACAGACTTAATAAACCTAAGGCATGAAACTATAAGAATTCTAGAAGAAAATGTTGGAAAAACTCTTATAGACATTGGCCTAGCAAAGAATTAATGAAGAAGACCCCGAAGGCAATCACAGAAACAACAAAAATAAATAAATGAGACCTGATCAAATTAAAAAGCTTCTGCACAGCCAAAGAGACTATCACGAGAGCAAACAGACAACTTACAGAATGGGAGAAAATACTTGCATGCTACACACCTGATAAAGGCTGATAACTAGAATCTATATAGAACTCAGGAAAATCAGCAAGAAAAAAATCAAACAACCACATTAAAAAGTGGGCACAAAATATGAACAGAAACTTTTCGAAAGAAGACAGACTAATGGCCAAAAACCATGAAAAGATGTTTCAACAACTCTAATCATCAGGGAAATGCAAATCAAAACCATAATGAGATATCACTTAACTCCAGTGAGGATGGCTTTTATCAAAAAGTTCTAAAACAATAAACGTTGGTGTGGATGCAGAGAGATAAGAACACTCAGACACTGCTGATGGAACTGCAAACTAGTATAACCTCTGTGGAAAGTAATATGGAGATACCTCAAAGAGCTACACATAGAACTACCATTTGATCTAGCAATCCCATTACTGGGCATCTACCCAAAAGAACAAAAGAAATTCTATAAAAAAGACATCTGCTCTAGAATGTTTATAGCAGTAAAATTCACAATTGCAAAGATGTGGAAACAACCCAAGTGCCCATCAATACGTGAGTGGATTAATAAAACGTGGTATATGTATACCATGGAGTTCTACTCAGCCACAGAAAACAATGGTGATATAGCATCTCTTGTATTATCCTGGATAGAGCTGGAGCCCATTCTACTAAGTGAAGTATCACAAGAATGGAAAAACAAGCACCACATGAACTCACCATCAAATTGGTACTAACTGATCAACACTTACGTACACTTATAGTAGTAACATTCATCGGGTGTCAGGCAGGTGGACGTGGGGAGGAGGGGATGGGTATATTCACACCTAATGGGTGTGGTGTACACTGTCTGGGGGAAGGACACACTAGAAGATCTGACTCAAGTGGGGCAAAGGCAATATACATAGCCTAAACATTTGTACCCCTGTAATATGCTGAAATAAAAAAAAAAGAAAGAAAATTCTACTAATCCTGACATTATTTTGAGACAGTGACCCTTCCTTTGTGTGATCATGTTAAGTGTCCCATCTTGCTGACAGCTTTGACCTAGTGGAGGTTTCTTGCAGCTGCACAGCCTAAACAGTGTATTTTTTCTCAAAATGTATGTACCTTTGCCTTCTGATTTTAAGAACAGGTAGGTCCATTTTCCAGAAAGCAAAATATTGCAAAATGAAGCTTTAGGTGCAAGGGTGAGAAAAGGGCACCCACTGAGTCCAAGGATGGTAGAGGCATCTGGGGCATCATTCAGTGGGTATGTATTTCACTCCACACCAGAATCCATGGGGTGATTTTGCACAGACTGCTAAGCAAAAAAGTTTATTTCACCATATCTTTAAGAAAAAAGCTACTAAGTCCTTTCCACTTCACTGTTCTGGCATAACTTTTCTGTGCCTCCATTTCTTCAACTCAAAAATGAAAATAATGGGACCATCTCATAGAGTTTTGTGTGGATTGAATTAATTAATTCATTTAAAGCACTTAGACTCATACTGGAAACACAGCAATAATTCAAATGATGTTAGCTATTGCTGCTACTGCCACTGTTGCTCTGATTGTTATGGAACTATGTATGTAGTTGTGGTACCTAACAGAGTCTGTAAATCTGAAACCTGTAAGCAATCTAGCTGCTAGAAACATCCAAATTTACCATCTTGGTAACTCAGATTATTGTCAGACACACTTCATAATTAAGCACATCTTCCTCCAATTCTAATTACCCAGGAAAAAAAGATTTATAAGTTATCTAGTATTTAATATGTTTTGGGAAACCATACTTCAAAATGATTTCAGGAATATATTAGGTTATCAAGTATAAATGTCCAATTTCCTTAAGTACTAAGTTTGACACTTGATATCTCTGACATTTCACTTTGATTCTTCTTGTTTTTTGTTTTTTTATTGTGAAGGTATACCCTCATTCTTCCAAACACATGTTTTGGCTTGTGATTATCTTTCAAATTTTTCTTTAGAGCAATTTTTGTGAAACCATGAATATGAGTTCTGTCACGGAACCAATGCAGCACAGACAGCCGAAATGTCATTGAAGTGTTCAGGAAGGATGTGGCTAATGAATGCACAGTACATCAATGGTTCGAGAAGTTCCATTCTGGTGATTTTAATTTTGAAAATGAGCCCTGTGGGTGACCTGAGACCAATGTGGATAATAATGAGCTGAAAGCTGTAGTGGAAGTGAATCCATCTAAACCTATGTGTGACTTAACAGCAAGGTTTACTGTTCCAAGGTTACTATTCCAATAATGTTGGACCATTTGAAACAAATGGGCAAGGTAAAGAAGCTGGATAGATGGGTACCACATGAATTAAACGAGCATCAGAAGAGAAATCATCTCGAAACCTTGCCTTTCTTTGCTGTCACAGCATAAAGGCAAACAATTTCTACACCATATTGTTACATGTGATGAAAAATTGATTCTTTTTGACAGTCACAAGCATTCAGTACAATGGCCGGATAAAGATGAAATGTCAAAACAAACTCCAAAACTGAATATTCATCAAAAAAAAAAAAAGCAGCTAATGGTGTCTGTTTGGTGGTCCAGTGCTAGTATTATCCATTAAGGCTTCCTGAAACCTGGTCAGTTGATTTACAGAGGATGTCTTCTGCAACCAATTGGATGAAATGGTGAGGATGCTTGTGATTAAGTAGGCAGGATTGGTCAACAGAGACAGGCTGATCCTCTTGCAGGACCTCATGTCGCAAAAAACAATGCTGCACAAACTACAGAAGCTGGACTTGGAAACTCTCTGTCATCCACCGTATTCACCAGACCTTGCACCAACTGACTACCACTTCTTCCAGGCTTTGGACCACTTCTTGCAAGAAAAAATATTCAATTCTCATCAAGCTGTGGAAAACGCCTTTCACGGTTTTATCGTCGCTTGCTCTCCAGGCTTCTTCACTGCTGGCATAAACAAGCTACCATTAAGGTGGCAAAACTGTGTCTATTGTTTAGGCATACTCTGGTTATTTGTACTGCTTCTTGTTAGAGATATAAAAAACTACACTTTTGAGTCAAAATCGGACATTTCATATTTAATGGCCTAATAGAAGATGAGCTCAGGTTATGCCTGTAGTTTTCAGAAAAACAACCAATGTGAGAGACTACTACCATTCATGGAGAGTTGTTCAGAAACTGTGGGATTTATCACATAGAATAGATAAAGAGAAATTTGCCAAATATGGTAAACAGTTTGCAAAATGGTTGGCTTAATATGTCTCCCTGCACCCACAGAGAGTCCATTCCTATGATGAGTCTGTGATGAGTCTATGATGAGTACCTTGTTTTGGCCAATGGGATAAGAGCAAATGTGAGGCTAGCAGAAGAGTGAAAGGTGCTTGTATTAGTCAGGTTTCTCCAAAGAAACAGAACCAACAGGGGAGCAGGGAAGGTTAAAGGAAAAGCTTCTTGTGACTATGGAGGCTGAAAAGTCCCACCATCTGCTGTATCCAAGCTGGAGACCCAGGAAAGCTGGTGGTATATTTCCAGTCCTAGTACAAAGGCCTGAGAACTAAGAAAGCTAATGGTGTAAGTCCCTGTCCATGTGCAAGAGAAGACCAATGTCCCAGCCAAAAATAGCCAGAGAAAGCGAATTCTCCCTTATGCCATCTTTTGTTCTATTCAGGTTTCCAACTGATTGAATGGGGCCCCTCCGCACCAGGAAGGGCTATCTGCTTTACTCAGTCTACCTATTCAAATGTTAATCTCAGCTAGAAACACCCTCACAGACCCATCCTGAATAATGTTTAACCAAATGTCTGGGTGTCCTGAGGCACAGTCAAGTTGACACATAAAATTAACCACCACAGTGCATCCTGTCTTTTTCTTGGTGTTGGAGGAAAAGAATTTAATCTTTTACCTTGACTATGCTATTAGCTGTATGTTTTTTGTAGATGTCCTTAATTAGGTTGAGGAAGTTCCCTTTAATTCCTAGTTTCTTGAGTGTTTTATCCTGAAATAATGTAGGATATTGTCAAACATTTATTTTGCTTTATTTTGTTTTGTTTCTATTGAGATAGCTAATCGTGTTGTTGTCATTTTCTTTATTCTTTTAATATAGTATATTACGTTGATTGATTTTCATATGTTAAGACACTTTTGCATGTCTAGGATAAAAATCCTATTTCTTGGGGTGTATACTTGTTTTTATATTTCTTGTACCAATTTTGCTAGTATTTTGTTGAGGATTTGGTGTCTGTATTTATAAAAGATATTGGCCTATTGCTTGCTTTCCTGTGACGTCTTTGTTTGGTTTTGGTATTAGGGTGAGAATAGTCTCAGAATGAGTTGGGAAATGTTTTCTCCTGTTCTTTTTTTGGTGGAGCGGGGGAGGGCATTGGGGAAGTTCCTGAAGGATTTGCGTTAATAATTCTTTAAATGTTTTTTAGAATTCACCAGTTATTACTGTTTTTTGCTTAGTGATGTTTCCATACTAATTCTGTAAAGTCTTTATTCTTTGTCATGTGTGACCACTGAAATCTCTACTCAATTAGCTTAGTGATCAGCTAATGTGTAGGCAGAAATTTTATAAATGCCTAAAATCAATAAATCTACCTGTCTTTATTGAGGGGCCTTTGTGTACATGTTGAGGCACGCCTCCTACTTTCGGTTCACAAGTCTGCCTTAGCTTCTACTTTCTGCTTGTGCAGATTCAAGTTAAGCCAGATCTAAGAGCTCAGGGCCTTCTCAGATCCTTCCTGAGTATGCACACAGCCTTAAACATGTGCATGACCTTCTAGATTACCAGGAATACGTCAGAGCTTTTCAGAGCCCCTATACATACCTCATTCCTCAGTTTTTTTTTTTTTTCTTTTAAGCCTTTTGGTTAGTTTATTGTTTGCCCCAACTGTTGACCATCATCTCTGGTATTATGATGTGAAAACACTTGCCTGTAAATGTTTTCAATAAATGGCTTCTCTAGGAAACTGCTTTTAGCAATGAGCAAGTTTGAGTCAGACCCAAGTCTTTCCAGTTGGGTCTTCCAGGAAATCATCAGATGAATCAAACAATGTTGATTCTTTGGGAATGAAGCTTTGAAAGAGCTCTATCTCTGGTCTGCTCTCTTCGATACAGGCTCTCTCTTTCCACTCCTGCCCCCCTACCCAGTCCCCACCAAGACTATTGCTGAGCTGGGGGGAATGGGAGATGAGATTAAGGTTAAAGGTTAAATTAAAACACCACAAAGCTTGCTGTTCTTACCAACATTCAGCAGTTTTTCTTAAATAAATGCTTCCTGGGTTGCCGCAGGCTTTGGCTAATTTCCAGGGTTCTGAAAACTTTATTCTGACTATTTTGCCAAGTTGTGGTAGTGGTGGTGGTGTTGCTTTTATGAAGGGGTACATTTTTGGATGACATTTTTACTACACATCACTATCAGTGGTAAATTAACCTTACCAACATTGAACTAATAAAATACTATCAATTAGCCAGTATTGACACTAATTTTATGACAACTCAATTTTGCATATTAACAGAGGGAAAAAATACTAAAGCAACTCAGTCATTTTGACATTTCAACTATGAAACATGACTTCAAGTAATCTCACAGGAAAATCTGTAAATATGAAAAACAATTAAATATGAGCAGAAATGTACTTGGGTGACTACTTGATAGAAATACCATTCAATGATAGTGTCAGGTTTCAGTCTAAAATGTTGGTTCTTGGCACTCATGGCTGAAGAATGACCAGACATGCCAAAATTAGGCAAGCATGAAAATAAGGCTTATTGAGGAGGGAAAGATAGGATTATAGAGCAAGAGCAAGGTGTAGGTTTACAGAGCATGATACATACATATGCCACAGATGACAACTGGACCCATCGTCGCAGCAGAGGGAGAACAAAAGGAAGGGTGCAAATGGGGTTGGTTGTGGTCTACATCTTATTTTACAGTACCCAGATTGGGACCTCCCCAGTGGCTCAGATGTCACTGTGGAACCACTTTGCTTGGACAGTTGGGAGTTGCATTACTATGCACAAGGGTTGTTCTAGGTCAATTTCCAGACTCTATGGTACCTATGCTGCTTGGCCTGTGGGCTAGAGGGTCCTCTGCATTCTTTTGCAGTTGGCATGCTAAGTTCTGATTGGCAGATTTGTGGGGTGTTCCCTCCTCCCCCTGGTATGGAAGTTGCTCAGGAAAGGATTAGGGTGGGGCAGTACCAAGATAGGGGCCTGGGGCCCACCTTTGTCCTTCTTTCCAGGTGGGGCAATTGCACAAAGGCAACAGCACCCACTGTTGTCCCTGGCATACCTGGAATCCCTTGCTATCTCCCTAACAGTAGTCTTAGATCTAGAAGAACAAATCACAATTTTGAAAATTAGGACAAGTTATAAGATACAGCTAATAAATTAATAGTAAATTCTACTTGTAAAATTAATGTATCAAAATGAAAACAAAGACTTTTCATTAGAAGTAGGCTGCATAAGAATATTAATCTCAGTTTGTACTTAAATTCTCGACGATGATTGATGATGGAAGAATATAAGAAGAAACATATTTCTGTGACTGTACTTTCATTTGCTGACACTACAAAAAAAAACAGTTCTCTACTGCACAGAAAGTGAACTCATAATGGAAAAACACAGAAGCATCTAAATTTGACGGCATGCTATACCAAGACAAAAACAAACTCAGAAAATGCGAGAGTGAAAATGAAGTTGATTTGCTAATTATTGTACTGTGATCTTTGCATTTTCTTCCATCTATCAAGTAGTTTTACTTTTAAATTCACCTTCTCTGATGAAAATGAGAGGGTTTCTTCAAATTCTTATTTTTCACATTTGTCCTCACGGCAACTGATGACTTAGATTAGATAAATAGAACTATTCTGGGAGAAACAGGATTCTAAATCAAATGACAAAGTATGTCATAAAATGACATGGATCAAGTGTTCCTCCAGTTGGATCATTCAGTACTTAAAAGGCTACTTTAATTTGGCAACTTTGTGGGTACAAACAACAAAGACACTTAGTTGATGATTGTGCATTATTATAGAGGGCAATATAGAAGTATAGACTCAGCCCAGCCCTTCCTAGGAAGTCATCACAGTAAATTCTAGTCCCTAGATTATATGTGGAGGACTACCATTGCCCTCTAAACTGTACCACACTGCTTTCAAAATCTAATGTCCCCCCAAGCATTTGATTGTCTATTAAGATAGTGGGTTAATCTTTAATATCTCTAACTTCCAACTGCAATTACAATAATTTCTACTCAAACATTTTATTGTCTTCTGTTAGTTTTATATGTTTTAACACTATGCACCTAGAGTTCTTAAATTTCTACATCACCCTCTTCTCTTCTCTTTTCTTCTTCAAGTCATGGAGAATGCCTCTCTTCGTTTGTTTCACTCTAGCTCTTGGCCGAGGCAACAAAGGCCTCAACTCTTCCCTCTACTCATTCAAATGATTTTGCAACCATAAAGTCGTCTTAACTAATTGAAAGTGTTTTTCAACTTTACATTGGTTTCGTCCTACCTAAATATAATTTTGAGACTTCCCCCATCTCATTTCTCATTTTTAAAACCTCATTGTTTCTTCAGTGATACGTCAGTAGAGGACCGTCTGTTGGGATGTCTCTATTCCTCTTTATCTAGTTACTGCAGTATGGATGGCATACAACTATTCCACCAAACAAGCCACACTTTCCAGCCCTTATCTTACTGAAAATTTCCTAGTATCCAAAATAGTTGACCACTCTTGCCTTATAAAACACTCTTTCTTTGGCTTCCTGAATACTGCATATGCACTTTTCCTTCTTTCTGGGCCATATTTCTCAGCCTCCTCCTCAGACCCATCTCACATTCCTTCCCCCAGATGTTGACTTTCCTCCCAGATCTCCTAGTGACTTTCTTCTTTTCACTGTCTATATACTCTTCACAGGTGAGTTCACCCACTCCCTTGGCTACAATTTCTGTCTCTAAATTTATGATTCCCAAATAGTCTTCAGCTTAACAATTTTCTCATTTTCTCCAGAGCTTCACATCTCCATAACCAACTGCTTCCTGAATATCTTCATTTGTAAGTCTGATGGGGTCCAAAATGCAGCTCATTATTATTCCCATAATTTCTGCTACTCCTCATGTGTTCTATATCCCAGTGATTGGCACCATGGCAGACATAGGTGGATGCCTACCCCAAATCTATCCTTGACCCTTTTGCCTTCCAAAAAAAAATTTTTTTTTCAGATTTCTACCCTCCCGTATAAGCTCCCTGAGCTTTAGTCCTGATGTGCCCTGTTTGGTTGAAAGTACTTTAAACCAATAAATTTAGAATCATTTCCTTTGCCAGTAAGTGGGTTTGCATGGGCATATGATACAATTCTGGTGAATGAGACATGAGCAGAAGTCTGCTGGGTGCTTCTGGAAAATGGTCCCTTGCTCTTAATAAAAGATACAGAAAGAATCTGCCCCTCTGTTCCCCTTAGTGTTGTTAAGCTTGGATTGACACCTGAAACTGTTGTGGGCATCTTGTGTTTTTTAGCCAGATCTTAACTAAGAAAAAGCACATGATATGATGAAAAAGAGTTTCCAAAGAACAATGGAAAAGTGGAACTAGAGTCCCATTCCTCAGGCTGCTCTTCTTTTGAATGATGGCTCAAATCAGTGGCTCTCAAACTTAGCAAGCATCAGACTCACCAAAAAGGCTTCTAAAATAGAACTAGCTCAATGCTACCCCCAGATGTTTTGATCCAGTAGTTCTAGAGTGCAGCCCAAGAATCTGCATCTCTGACCTGCTCCCAGGTGATGCAGGTGCTGCTCAACTAAGGAACACACTTTGAGAACCACTGGTTTAAATCACTGACCTAAGATTTTCTACTATTTGCAGGCAAAGGCATTTTAATGGGTAGGTAAAGCCATGCACTCCATTGTCAAAACCAGAATCTCATCCTAATAGTGTCTCATCCTAAACTCTCTCTCCTTTTCCCCACACATACAATCTCCCGTGGAGTGTTACTCATTCTACCTTCTAAATATATCTCATATGTGTCTGGCTTTTTCTATAGTGAATATCACTTCCTAGTTCAAGCCAACCTCTCTCCCTCAGATTACTGCAACAGTCCACCCCGACTTCTCGTCTTAATCTCCTTCCCTTCTTGCTGTTCTCCACATTGGCATCACATTTCAAATATATAAATTTGTCCATCTCTCATTTGCATAAAACTTCACCGGGGCTCCCCAGACCTGCTAGAATTTAGCTGCAAGTCTACGCCTTGAACTACAGTACTTGCTCCCACGTGTTTCGGATTCATCCCTGTCACTCCTCATCTTGTGCTTGCCTACTCCAACCCTTCAGAATGTCTTCTAGTTCCTCGAGACCTGAGATCACTATGCTTTCCATTCCTCTGTGCCTTCCCACATGCTCTTTTGTTCTCTCCCACCGTACCCTCTTCTCCTCTCATTGAATTATACTTACCTATCTGGAATTAAAATTTGTTTAGATATCTCTTCCTCAAGGAAGTCTTCCCTGATCTTTCAAGTGCAGACTTGAGACCCCTCCAACAGCTCTCAGAACACTGTTTATTTCCCCCACAACAGTGCTTATTTTGTTGCACTGTAATTACCTCTCTACTTGTCTATACATCTTGAGAGACCAGAGACCATATCTACTTCATCCACTATTTGAAGCCCTTGCAAATGACCACATTTTCATTATTATCATTATCTTCTTCATCATCCTTCTCATCCTCCTCATCATCTAGCAAACAGACAGTGAGCTAAGTGGCTTGCATGGAATATTTTATTTGACATTCTAACTGCCATATTTTACACATAAATAAATTGAGATTCAGAGGGATCAAGTAATTTGCCCAGGGGATCATCCCAAGGAGGAAGAAAGATTTGAAGATGGGAGTCTAACTCTAGAGCTCATTTTCCATTCCCCTTTCTTCTGAAAACAGTACGACAGCACTTGATTTTCCCCTAGAAAACCATCCCCTCTCTACCAATTCTTCACCTTCCCTTTCCTAAGATTTCACTCCTCACATCACCTAGCTGCAATATGCCTGTGGCCACACACTCAGTGGCCAGTGGAAACAGGCTTCATTGCGGTTTGCCAAAGAGGTACAAAGCTTTTTGTTGGCCCCATTCCCAGCTTGGCCGGGCATCCCCTCACCACGCTCTGGAGAATGACTACAGGGGTCCTGCTTTCTCTCTACACTGGTAAGAACACGCACACATTAGAAAGAGAAGAGGGATTCTTTCCAACTATTTAAGTAGGTATGCCCCCATCCAAATTTAGAAAGCACTAGGCTCTAAGAGTAAAAATAAGTGTAAATGTACTCCTTAAGTTTGATAAAGTAATCAAGCTAATAGAAACACAAAAAGAAAAATTATTCTGAAATGTGAAACTGAGAATGCTACTGTTGGTAAACTATAAACCCTTTCTCTGGGCCACCCTGGTACTTGAACACTCCCTCTACTGCTGCATGAGTTACTACCCTGTGTCCTTGGCATATGACAAGTTCTTTGAACTCCTTAGCATGAGGACTGTTTTTCATCCTTGGATGCCCAGCATCGAGCATAGTTCCTGACATAACAGAGGTGCTTAAAAAAAAAGAAAAAAGAAATGAGGGCAGTTGTACATATAATCCAATGGAGATAAAACATATTTCCATCTAAGAGTTTTCTCTCTTAGCAAGATAGTTTAAAAAGAAATCCGGTTAAATAATTTAAAAATTGGATTTGAATCTGTCTGACTAGATGCTATTGTTAGTTTTTCAGAACTAAAATGGAAAGATACGTTGTCCTCTACTCTGTCATCGCCAATGTCCCGAGGCACAGAGATTTATATAAACTGTCACCCTGCCCATATTTCATCCAAACTTCACCTTGCTGCCATGCCTGGCCCCTCTTAGCCTGTAGTAGCATCCATTATGCTTCTGTCAACTGTCCTCACTCTGGGGCAGCCTGTGTTCAGCTTCTCATTTTATACACAGGTAGGCATCTTAACACGATTCAGTGATTTCTAGTGACAAGGCCACAAGACCCTCACACCATGTAGCAGAGGGAAGGGGCGAGGTGAAGGACAGATCCCAGGGCTGCCTGCCATCACTTGTTCTTATTTCTCCTGCAGACAGTGGCCACCTTGGACCATCAGTGTGTGTAGATGCCTGACAGCTGGCTGGAGTAATCTATTCCTGAGACTGATGAATTTTCTCCAGTCAGCACCGTGATACTGTCATGAGTAGACAGCCTCAAAATTGAAGTTTCCTAAAAAAAGAACATCCTGAAGATTGTTTGAACTGTATTACTGAAATTTTTTTTAGTGCATGATGACTCAACTGTTTGTTCATTGCAAATATAAACAGGGTTGATTTTTAAGGGTGTGCCTGGTTAAACATATTGTATACACCCTCTATATTAAGACTAACACCTGGTTAGAAGCTGCCATTTATTTTGTGTGGAGTGTTTAGTTTTCACATAAAATAGAAATCAGGAAAAAGGTAGTTAAATAAAGTTAACATATGTCAGATCATGCGTGTCCCTATACGTCATGCATTTTGCTGTAAAGTATTGGGACAATTAGCGAAACTAGAATGGGGTTTGAATATTAGAGGGCAGTAATACATCAATGTTAATGTCCTTATTTTGATGATTGTATTGTGGTTATACTGTGCACTTACCATACAAAAAGTACTATGAAGTGCAGAAAAACAGTGCAAGGATTACTCCTGTAAACTTCACACTGTAAAGTTGCTTACAGCATAACAGGAAAGCTATCAAGATGATGAAAAATACAACACACAAACCAAACACAAGAGAAGAAATTAGCTCTCAATACTTTCTCCACCAATGACATTGACCTTAATACTTATTCTTGAAGACTTTTGGAGAGTTGGACCCAAGTCACTGTGAGCCAGATGTAATTCCATTCCTTTCTTCTTATTGAATGGACATGGGAAGGTGCAGGAGTAACACTATTCTAACATTAGTTTTGAATGTATTCTAATTAGATGTTAAAAGATAAATGCCTCACCATCTTGGGGACATGATTGCTACCTAATTCATCTCTAAAGCAGTTCATCATATCTCCATATAACCCAAATTAATCAATTTTGAATAAGGATAATTTTCAAATGGGGTAACAAGTACTGTCATCACTGTCCCTCCTCCCACACTAAGAAGCACTTCCTGCCCATTGCATTCTCAAAAGCAACAACAGCAAACTTTGGTGCAGCAATTTGAGCATCCTGTTGCTTGCCACTTTCTCTGTGGCTCTTTCCATGTGCGGCAACAGCACTGTAATAATGAACTCACGGACAGTTATCAGGTTCTGATACTCATTTTTCCACAAGGATAGAGTGTGTTAGAGGATGAGCAGAATACAATTCCTGAAGATGATTATAGTGTAGTGGAGGGAGATAATAAACATGGGCAGACTGCAAAATGCATACATACGAAACATATGCTCCAAAAGGCGATTAGGCACAGCTAATGACAGGAGAGCCCCTTTCCTCTCTCTCCCACTGCAAGATTTAGAATTTCCCATCTCTTTCCTTCCCTCACCACTGCCTTATATCAGAATCCCTTGTTCTCATTCTCCCAGAGCAACCCCACTCCACAAGCATGGAAGATTCCATTTCCCGTATATGGGAAAATCAACTTATTAGGGACCAAGTGTCTGCATTTTGTGGTGATGGCAGATGCCCTTATCTCCCTGAATCTATTTCCACATGTATAAATCTGGGACAAGCAAACCTACCACCCAGGCTGGAGACGGGATTCAATGTGGCAACGCATGTGAAGAATCTACACTCAAAACACCCTTCCCAGTTCTCTTCTCTTCTTCTCTCAAGATAGGGCTGGGGCTAGGATTGCAGTGGGAAAATGGAAGGGAACAGTTGGTGATAGGAGAGGGAAGGGGAAAGATCTCTCTCTTCTACCTTAGCTTTGGCACTCCTAACCCTAGCTGATCTTTTGTTCTCAGGGATCAAGAAAAAGCCTCTGCTTCCGGATCTCTCTCTGCCATCCTAGAATCAGGAGTAGAGAGGCTTCAGCCCACCTGTTCAGGTCCTTTTCAGTTCCTGGAGTGCCAGAGAGAGCAGGCTCACTCAAGTTGAGCTGACGTTGATCTTCCTCCTGAGAATTTATAGATCTCTGTGTTGGAATCTTCTCAGCATCCTCTACATTCAGTTCCTCACGCCTGCACTCTGCTGTGATAGCCTCCACGCTGTGGTCCAGTGCAAAGGGGAGACTGCTCTGCCTGTCCTGTCAAGCCACTCACAGAGCCTGGAGCCCCTGACACCCAGCTCCCCACCCACCCACCCAACCTTCACTGCAGCTCGGCCTGGGAGAAGCTACATGTTGGGACCAGATAGGAGCAAGAAGGAATAACTGTACATCTTTATAAACTCATCTGCAATCTCCCAAGAATTCTTAAATCTCCTTTTCCTCCTCCATCCACTTGCATCATATGCAGATGCTATTCCTATGACTTTCCAAAACTGCTGAACCCTCTGAGGCCTTCACACCCTTCTCCTGCTCTCATCACAAAAGCTAAAGGAACTTTCCCTAGAGAAAAAAAAGGGGAAAGGGGGTGAGGGAGAAAGAGAGAGAGAGAAGGCCAGGGAGAGGGCAAAAGTCGAGAACACTCGTGTGATAGCAAACTGTGATTTGTCACAAGTGTAAGGCTGCCTCTCCCTCAGGTTCCAATAGTATCATCCCGAGATCGCCACGATCATGTAGCAGTTCTCCACTCTGGAAGAATGTCTTATTCCCAGGGTTAAGTACCAGCAAGGAATATTGCGTAAGTATTCTGGAGTCATTTCCAATGATATAAACTGAGAAGAAACAGATTAAGAAATTATTTTTAGCTTCTCCAGAACTTTGCAAACATCACCTCAGGTACTTCCACATGAGGCTTTTATATAGTTTTTTTGAGCTAGGGGGCTCCTATAGTCCAGTAGACTCTCTCTTCACCTCTTTTAAAACCTTGACTCAGCTATTTTGTGCTCTTTTAAGGAACTTAAAGAGTTTGTTTTGTTAGGTTAGGAAAGAAAATGTCACATAGGACTATGTTTTGGTGCTACATTCCACAAAGCTTCTCAATTCTTCCTTTTATAATATTTGTCTTGTCCCTCTAGAAGAAAGGTAGGGAATTAAAACAAAACAAAGGACCAGCCTATACAACACTAGTTGAGGAACCCCAAACTTGGAGCCAAGGCACATGAGTTCCACCCCTCACTCTATTAATAAACTACTTGCTGTGCAAATTTTGAGAAACATTGGCCTATCTCCCTGATAGAGCTGTTGTGAGTAGTATATTAGATAATATGTAAATGTAGTTTTTGAAAAATGTAATATATGATATACATAGGGTGTTATATTCAAAGAACTTATTAAAATAAAAACATAAACACAAAGCCTGTGAAAAAGAGTACAAGACTGCTTTTTGCTTAGAATTACCTATTTTCTTTAAATATTATAAGAGACCTTTTGCAATAGGGAAGTCTCTGAATCTGAAATGTTTCTTTTAAAAAAAGGGAAGTTTCTTCTTCTACCATGTGATGTTTGGATTACATCTATAAGTAAATCTAACCCAGTAGGTACTAGATTGCATTTTTATTTAATTGGCACATTGATTGTGTCCAAACGACAAACTGACATTCAAACTATTCTCTGGATAAGCTGATTAATTTTTTTTAAAATTCTTTAGAAATAAAATGTGATATAACCAAAAGACCAACTGACTGGCTAACCAAAAGACTAACATCATGAATGAAGACAGCCTACTTGTATAATTTAGGCTTAAGGTAGATACGAGGAAGTACACTCAATTTACTTTTTATTTTTTGTGCTTATCGCTTAGTTCATTACAGCTCAGTCTTTCATGTCACTCAGCTAACTCACAGAGGATGTTCCTTATCCAAGGATACAGGACTTGGTTTATGCAGCACACCATAACCACTTAACCCTTACATTTAATGCATTATTTTCTTTTATTCTATACAATAATTCTTAAATCCATGATTAGAAAACCGCAATATATTTCCTTTGTTCTACATTATCATGATTTCAAATGTGATACTTATTTTCTCTGTACTAGCTACCGTAACTTATGCTCACAAAGATTTTTTTGAAAGGTTAAAAAACGAAAAAACCCGAAAAATGGTGGATTAGCGGTGGCCTCATGGCTCTCTGCTCCCAGAGTGGGAGGTGAAGAACGTGGACAGCTACACGCGACTGGATCGCTCTCCCACAGGATCAACATCGTGAATCTGCAGAGATACAGCACCAGACAAGCAGCACTGGAACAAAAAGGTAAATTGGAGAATCGACTGCAAAATCTGGAGAGTGTGAGATATGCAATAGGGAATAGAGTGTGGGATAGCCCCGCCCGTTGGCCTGCCAGGGCAGTGTGATCTGCCCACAGAAGAAAGACTCTTCCTCCACCAACCTCTCCATCCTCTCAGGCAGGGAAGCGCCTGAAGTCAGTGTCAAGTTGTGGCATGGGCTGACAGGCTGTGTGGAGAAGAGACCATAGCGGGAAACATTTTGAACTCTCCAGTGCTCTGTGCTAGGTCTGCACTGGGTAGGGGAGGGACTGGTCTGAGTGGACACTTCCCGGGTCCGCAGGAAGGAGTTTGGAGACAGACACCTTGCCTCTGGCGGTCACCAGGACCGGAACAAAGAAGGTGAACTCTGAAAGGGAGGCTCTGCCCCTGGAAACCACCAAATATTCTGCTGGAGCAGGGAGGGACAGAGAGTTTGGGACCCCCTACTGGACTGACATGAGACAATGGGTCAGGGAAGCAGTGGGGACAGCCCATGGCTCATTGAGACAGCCTGCTAAACCCAGCACCCACCCCCCAGCAGTCGCCTCCAGTGGTGGCTCTCTGTGGGTGGGCATTTGGGGGGTCCATAGCCTAAAAATGCTGTGGCCCATTGCAGATCTGGGCACCACCCCTTCTCCAGCCCAGCAGAGAAAGCCCAGGCAACAGTCTCAGGTGGCACCACTGCCCCTGCCTGGCAGAGCAGGCCCCGCCCTTGTAGGAGGGGAGTAACAAGAAGCCACTTTCTGAACATTCCTCCCCCAACCCAGCCACTTGCCTTTTCACACCAGCAGGGCAAACCCTTCCCTTGGAGGGATGGAGTAACAGGAAAAGCCACGGAGTTTCCCGTAGGCCTCAGGCAGTGCTTCTCCCCCAGCCGAGTAGCATGACCTCCCCTCCTGCAGGGCAGACTCTGCCCTTGCAGGCAGGGAGAAAGGAGAAAAGTCACTTTCTCTGTGTGACTGGTGTGAATCTGTGGGACCGTGGAACTAAGCAAAAGGGGGCAGACTGTTGACTCAGTCTAGCGGGTTGGTTTTGATCATCTGATAAGAACATAACACTAGGGCTTGCCCTTGGCACCCAGGCCAGTGCCAGCTTTGGGGCTTGTGGTCTGGGAAGGAAAATCCTGACCAGAGTCCTCAGCAATTGCACCAATTGACACCCACCCCCCAACCCGGAGCTGCCTTGCCAAGTGTGGTGAAAGGGCCCTGAATAACATATTAGCAGCTCTCCCCTAGCAGCAGATCAAGCAACCACAGAAGTATACACTCTCAGGCTTGCAGGCACCTATTGCCCTCACCCCACCTAAAGTGGCAACAGGGCTCAAGTAACCCTTGGGAGTAACAAGACATTTCCCAAAGATCAGGGCACTTGTATACCCCTTTCAGGGGTTTAGAGCCCAACACAAAGGCATTGGAATACCTTGATAATCAAGTCCTCAGCACAAATTACAAGTAACAAAAGAGAGGGTAATAATCCCATAGCCTAACACAGTGCCTTCCATCTCGAACTAGTGGAGCACAGCAGAGTCACCTGGGAGATTAAGCAAGGGGTCCAAACTCACTAATCTCCTTTGGCAAGAGGTGAAGACGACAGGTCAGAGAGAACCCAACAGGCTAAAATACCTCTAACACAATACAGGACCAATATAGAACTTGCGTAAGTTGGTATCTATTGATGGAGATCAAATATATTCTTTTTGGGGTGACTATTCTCTCTGATCTTTCATGTTTCCTGTGTTCTTTCACTGATTCTTTCTCATCAGGCTACTTTGTCAAGAACTGGGTGTGCTGGAGCTGGTTTATAGCCTTATATCCAAGTCCCCAAAGGGATGTTCCTTGACAGTGCTGGGGAGACGCTGTATCAATGGTTTGAATTGTCCTCTGAAGAGACATAGACTGGCAGAGTGGATAAAAATCCATAAGCCTAGTACCTGCTTTCTACAGGAAATGCATCTAACCCACAAAGATGCTTTCAGGTTCAAGGTCAAGGGATGGAAAACAATCCTCCAGGCAAATGGAAGCCAAAAGAAAGCAGGGGTAGCTACACTTATTTCAGATAACATAAGCTTTAAAATAGCAAAAGTAAGAAAGGACAAAGACGGCCAGCACATAATAGTGAAAGGGTAGATCCGATAAGAAGACTTAACAATTCTTAATATTTATGCACCCCAAATCAGGAGCACCCAGATATATAAAGAAAACCCTGTCTGATCTAAACAGCATGATAAACACTAACACCATAATAGCCGGGGATTTCAACACCCCACTGAATGAACTGGACAGATCTCCCAAACAGAAAATAAGCAAAGAAATAATGGACTTAAACAGAACTCTAGAACAAAAGGGTCTAACAGATCTCTACAGAACATTCCACCCAAATAAAGCCGAATATACATTCTTCTCATCAGCTCACAGAACTTTCTTCAAAATTGATCACATACTAGGCCACAAATCAGACCTCTACAAATTCAAACAAATAGAAATTATACCGTGTAACTTCTCAGATCATAGTGGCATAAAATTAGAGTTCAATTCCAACAGAAATATTCACCACTTCACGAAGTCATGGAAATTAAACAATCTATTATTGAATAACGATTGGGTCAAGGAGGAAATACAGAGGGAAATTGGCAGATTCTTCGAGCTAAATGATAACAGGGACACGAGTTATCAAAATCTGTGGGAAACAGCAAAAGCATTCTTAAGAGGAAAACTAATAGCATTAGATGCTCACATCCAAAAAACAGAAAGCTCAAAAATCAACAAACTAATAAACAATCTCAAGGAATTGGAAAAGGAAGAGCAAATCAATTCCAAAGCTAGCAGAAGAAAAGAAATAACTAAGATCAGTGTAGAATTAAATGAAATTGAGAATAAAAGAACTTTACAGAAGATCAACAAAACTCAAAGCTGGTTTTTCTAAAAGACAAACAAAATTGAGAGCCCTCTTGCTAGATTTACAGGAACTAGAAGGGAAAGGACTCTAATAAACTCAATTAGAAATGAAAAAGGAGAGTTCACAACAGACATCACAGAAATACAAAACATTATCTTTGAATACTATAAAAACCTATATGCCCCAAAAATACATAATGTGGAGGAAATGGACAAATTCCTGGAAGCATACAACCTCCCTAAGTTCACCCAGGAGGAAATAGAATTCCTGAACAGACCAATATCAAACACAGAAACTGGAGCAACAATTAAAAACCTTCCAAAAAGGAAACATCCTGGGCCAGATGGCTTCACTTCTGAGTTTTACCAAACTTACAAAGAACTCATAACTATGCCATAGAAATTATTCCACAACACTGAGAAAGATGGTATCCTCCCTAACTCATTCTATGAAGCCAATATCACCTTGATACCAAAGCCAGGAAAGGACACAACAAAAAAAGAAAACTACAGACCAGTATCCCTCATGAATATAGATGCAAAAATCCTCAACAAAATTTTAGCAAATCAAATCCAATAGCATATCAAAAAAATAATTCACCATGACCAGGTGTGCTTTATCCCAGAGAAGCAAGCTTGGTTCAACATACACAAATCTATAAATGTAATTCCCCTCATAAATAAAAACAAGAACAAAGACCATATGATTCTCTCATTCAATGCAGAAAAAGCATTTGACAAAGTCCAGCACAGCTTTATGATAAAAACTCTTAAGAAAATAGGCATAGATGGCACATACTTTAAAATTATCAAGGCCATATATGATAAACCCACAGCCAATATCATACCGAA
The DNA here is from genome assembly GCA_004363605.1 of Indri indri. Taxonomy (NCBI): domain Eukaryota; kingdom Metazoa; phylum Chordata; class Mammalia; order Primates; family Indriidae; genus Indri; species Indri indri. The sequence goes on along the minus strand of RJWJ010019753.1, from coordinate 6,294 downwards.
TGGGGAAAAATTGAAACCATTTCCACTTAGAAATAGAACCAAACAAGGTTGCCCCCCATCCCCACTTCTATTCTACAGAGTGCTGGAAGTCCTTGCTAGAGCAATTAGATAAGAGAGGGGAATTAAGGGCATCCAAATGGGGGCAGAAGAGATCAAACTCTCAGTCTTTGCTGCTAACCCCAAGGATTCAACCAAAAGACTCCTGGAATTGATAAATGAATTCAGTAAAGTCTCAATACAAAATCAATACACACAAATCAGAGGTATTCATATACGCCAATAACAGTCAAGCCAAAAATCAAATCAAAAACCCAGTACCTTTTACAATAGCCTCAAAGAAAATTAAATATCTAGGAATATATTTAATGAAAGAGGTGAGAGACATACATAGGGAGAACTATGAAACATTAAGAAAAGAAATTGTAGAAGATGTAAACAGATGGAAAAATCTACCTTGCTCGTGGCTTGGCAGAATCAACATTGTTAAAATGTCCATACTACCCAAAGTGATCTACAGAATTAATGCAATCCCATCAAAGTATCATCATCATTCTTTACAGATCTAGAAAAAATAATTCTATGCTTCGTATAGAATCAGAGAAGACCTTGTATAGCCAAAGCAGTCTTAAGCAAAAAGAACAAACTGAGAGGTATCAGTCTACCAGACTTCAAGCTGTACTACAATGCTATAGTAACTAAAACAGCATGATACTGGCATAAGAACAGAGATATAGACCTTTGGAACAGGACTGAGAATCCAGAGATAAAACCATCCACATGTTGCCATCTAATCTTTGACAAAGCAGACAAAAATATACACTGGGGGAAAGAATCTCTTTTCAATAAATGGTGCCGGGAAAACTGGATAATTACATGCAGAAGATTGAAACTGGATCCCCACCTCTCACCTCTTACAAAAATCAATTCAAAATGGATAACAGACTTAAACCTAAGGCGTGAAACCTTAAGAATCCTAGAAGAAAATGTAGGGAAGACTCTTTCAGACATCAGCCTAGGCAAAGAATTTATGAAGAAGACCCCCTAAGCAATCACAGCAGCAACAAAAATAAATCAATTGGACCTGATCAAATTAAAAAGCTTCTGCACAGCCAAGGAAACTATCATTACAGTGAATAGACAGCCTACAGAATGAGAGAAAATATTTGCTTTCTACATATCCAATAAAGGGCTGATAACAAGAATTTATCTAGAACTCAAAAAAATCAATAAGAAAAAATCAAACTACCCATCAACAAATGGACAAAGGTCATGAACAGAAACTTTTCAAAGAATACAGAACAATGGCCAGCATACATATAAAAAAAAAAATGCTCAACATCTCTAATCATTAGGGAAATGCAAATCAAAACCACAATGAGATATAACCTAACTGCAGTGAGGCTGACCTTTATCAAAAAATTCCAAAACAACAAATGCCGGAGAGGATGTGGAGAGACAGGAACACTCTTACACTGCTGGTGGGACTACAAATTAGTACAACCTCTGTGGAAATGAATTTGGAGATACCTCAAAGAGCTAAAAGTAGAAATACCCTTTGATTCAGCAATAGCACTATTAGGCATCTACCCAAAGGAAAAAAAGACATTCTATAATAAGGACATCTGCACTCAAATGTTTATGGCAGCACAATTCGCTATTGCAAGGATGTGGAAACAACCCAAGAGCCCATCAATCCATGAGTGGATTAATAAGATATGGTATATGTATACAATGGAATACTACTCAATTACAAAAAACGATGGTGATCTAGCACCTCTTATATTATCCTGGATAGAGCTTGAGCTCATTCTCTGAAGTGAGGTATCACGAGAATGAAAGAATAAGCACCACATGTACTCGCCATCAAATTGGCACTAACTGGTCAACACTAAGGTGCTCACATAGTAGTAATATTCTTTGGGGAGTTGGGGGCTTGGGGGTGGGTAAACTCACAACTAATGGACGTGGTGAACATTGTAGCGGGGAAAGGGCATGTGTCAAATCATGGCTTGGGTGTGGCAAAGTCATAACATGTAACCAAAATGTTTGTAGCCCCATAATATCCTGAAATAAAAAATAAAATAAAAGGTAAAAAACTTTAGACTGTTTTGGGGGGTGGTTTTTTCCTGTCTAAGCATGGGAAACCAGTTCATCCTAGTAGTATAAGGTAAATGCATTTCCTAAAAGGAAATTTATTTTCTTTCATGTGTTCCTTCCAGGTTGGCCAAGAAAACTTACAAATAATCCACAGAGTCACATTACAAGTCATGTGATTAGTGGTAGCTGGAAAGAAAATGTAGTTTAAAAAAATTAAAGGTGGAGCCGGTAGCACCAAGACACTAAGCAAATATATATAAATTCAAATCCTATGCTTTTACCATAAGGAATCCAAATGTCTTATTTGTTTCTGGCTTCTGGCACAGCGTCTGATCATAGTAGCCACTCAGTAAATATTTGTTTATCTTATTCTGGTAAAATAAATAGAAACATTCAGAGAACATAGTTCAATCTGAGTGTACATAGAGGCAAGTTTTCTTTTTATGGTTTTCTTTTCTACAACCAGAAATGGTTTCTACTCAGCTAATCCCCACCAGCAATTCCCTCATGGCAAATTTCAAGTAACTGTAAGTTTCCTTAAAATACTTTATGGAGAAATCTGCGGTTCACAGTCGTTAGAAAGTGTTTTGATAAGGCAGACCATAGCCTCTTGAAAGGGATATGAAGTAACCTGAGTCCTGCACAACAGGTTCTTATCCCTAGACCATACATAACTGCTTCTTGCAACATGATTTCTATTGAAGACCAATTCTCCAAGGAAGAATAAATTAAACAGGCAATCATGTTTGCAAAGTGAGTAATTCTTATATTCTGATAATATTTATATAATAAACACTTCATAATACTCTCACCATAAACACTGAAAAATCAACCCTTAAATGCTTCTTTTTCTAGACAAAATGTAAATATGGACTGAGAATCCGTAGTAACTGTAGGGCTAATTCATTTAGTGACACTTGGTAAATTCTTTAATTTTCTTCCCATTTTCCCCCAAAATGTGATAAACCAAGAACAATTTTCAACTTGAATATAATGATAAGTTTAGGGGACATAGTAAAGACAAATGATAAATCTGAATTAAGATTAAAGCACAGACACAAAATCTGGAAAGCATTGCTGTTTTCTTTTAATTTGTTTATGCAGATAGGTCTTATGTTTTGAGGACAGAAAGGGACACAGTAAGCAATGTCATCATGACCCAGATACAGTTAGAAACTGGGGGCCAGGCAAAGTGGCTCACACCTGTAATCCTAGGACTCTGGGAGGCCAAGGCAGGAGGATCACTTGAGGTCAGGAGTTCGAGATCAGCCTGAGCAAGAGTGAGACCCCGTCTCTACTAAAAATAGAAAAATCAGCCAGATGTGGTGGCACATGCCTATAGGCCCAGCTACTCAGGAGGCTGAGGCAGGAGGATCACTTGAGCCCAGAAGTTTGAGTCTACAGTGAGCTCTGATGATGCCACAGCACTCTAGCCTGGGCAACAGAGCAAGACTCTGTCTCAAAAAAAAAAAAAAAAAAAAAAAGATTTCAGAGAAATATATTGAAATATTAAAGTATCTCTGGATAGTGAGATTGTGAATGATGATTATTACTTCCTTCTTTATAGTCTTCTATCAATGTTTTACCATGAAGAGGAATTGTATTTTACATCTGAAAGAAAAATGTCTTATTTTTATAGATGTCTTAGGGTCACACTTCATAAAATTGTTTTGATAATAGAGTGATATCTGGTTAGTTTGACAGAAAGCAAGTGAGCTCATTGTGAGGCTCCCTTTAAATGTGAAATACATATTTCACTGGTTCTCGAAAGCCAAGCCATTGGATTCTTTGAGACACAAAGTATGAATTTGATCTCTCCTCGAGGAACTCAATCTTCTTCAGAGTTTAAGTACGCACACTCGCAAAATTAATACATTAGCTTAAATGAAAGAGAAAAAGGGAAAGAAATTATAAAACCAATAAAAGAATTAGAGATACAGTTGCATACTTTTAAAAAAGGCTTTCTTTCAATGAGAAATTTTATTATGAAGGATTTAACCAAGTTATTTAGTTATGGGACTTGGCTCTGGTCTTTTAAAATTAGGTGAAATGATGAAATTGTACCTAAGGATCGTGTTTTAAAAAGTTGCTTTCTAAATACATGCTGTATTATGATGGTCTCACATTTATACTTATTACTCTCTAAATGAATTTCACAAGTACCGATGATGCCAGATACCAACCACAACTTCTCTTCCTATCGCTGAAATGCAGAATCTACATATTCTGCCTAAATCCCCTGCTAAAATGTAAGTAACTAGCTGGGTATCCTTAATGTTTAAAATAAACATATTTAGGACATAATGCTGCCATTGATCATTCATGAACATACTCAACAAATGCGTATGTCTAACACATGCCCCATGACGTGTTAGGCTCTGACAGTAATGAGATGAATAAGAAAACTCCCTGCCCTTAAGTATTTCATATTCTGTGGAAGACATTCAAGATACTGGTAGAAAACCAAAACTGCATAGTTCCTTGTTTGCCTTGAGCCCTTAATTACACAATTAATGCTTACTTTCACCTTTGAAAAAATGTTGTTACTATTTTGAGGGAATCATGCCCAGTTTCCTTCCTTCCCTCCTTTCTTTCTTCTTTCCTTACTCCCTGCATCCCTCTCTCTCTCCTTCCCTCTCTCCTTCCCTCCATTTTTGCTTTCTTTCTTTTTTGTATAAACTCTATCTATACCTGCACTGTGCAGTATGAGCCATAGGGGTTATTGAACACATGAAATGTGGCTGACCCAAACTGAGACATGTGGTATGTGTAAAACACATATGTAGTTTCAAAGATTTAGTATAAAAAATATATAAAATATCTCATCAATAATTTTTTACATTCGTTACATGTTGAAATGATATTTTAGACACAGTGGGTTAAATAAAATAAATTATTAAAATTAATTCTACCATTTCTTTTTATTTATTTTAATACAGCTACTAAAAAATCCAAAACTATTTATATGCCTCACCTTATATTCTAGTACTGTGCGTTGCACTAAATGCACTCAGTTTGTTGCACTTGGGGAAAAAACAGAGAAGCCTACCACTTCTCAAAGCATGTTTGTGTAAAGCATGATGACATAGGCTTTACTGTTAGGAGTGAGTTAGGAGGGTCAGCCCATGTGAACAGGAACACACAGTTCAGCAGAAAACGAATTGTGTATGAGTCACTACTAGTTTTTGTGTATATTATGATGATTATAAAACACAGCAGAAACTAATGACTCACCTCTATCTTTTGTCTTGGAGACAGAAGGGAAAAGAAGCTGTTCTTTTCTGCCTTAGTAACTTGTTTCATATTATTGAAAGCAAGTACTTTACTTATAAAACTCATCAATAGATCTGTTCTTATGGGTTTTATAATTGACACTTCTTAATTGGTTTATTTGATATTTTAAGTACAAATTCTATGTACATCTATACATATCCTTATACCAGAGAATAGCCTCTTACTATAGACACAAAGACCATGAAAGCAATAACAATGAAATAATACTTCTATTTTTCTCCTTAAGAGTAGAATAAATCAAATTCCCTTCCCATTTGCTGTGATCCAAAATTAGTATTTGTAGTTTTTAAGTTAAATGGATAGAACTCAATAAAGTGTCACTAAAAGTTTTAAATGACTCATAGTACATTAAAAAGATATTTTCAGCAAGATGATTATTTGAGTAATATACTTATTAAATATATTCTTTAGTTTTTATAAAAAGAACAGTCAAAATTTTAAACTTGTTTAGTTTTTTTAAAAATTTACACATTTATATTGTTTTCTCAATAATATAGTTTACAGTGTTTATTTATCATTTAAACCACATTATAAAATATTCCATGATCCCTTTTACAGTGATCATTTTTACAATGACATGTCTATAATATAATAAAGGTGCTTCTCAAATAATTTTGGATATAACAAGAAAGTTAGAGCAAAACACTCCTAAGTGTCATCCTATTAGAATTTGCACTTATTATAAGTGTCGTCTTAAATCACTTTGACATAAATTGTAATAGGATGCAATATAATACATGCCCATATCCCTACAGTATAAAAGATGCGTTTAAAAAGAAACATACATGCATACTTTTTTGTCTGATGGAATCATTTCCTTTAATATTAGATGATAATATTAATGATACACTCTCTCATTATCTTTCTCTTCTGAAAAGTTCAAAACTTTTAAAAAAATTTTTT
>RJWJ010019752.1:0-29888 GCA_004363605.1 Indri indri | reverse complement strand
TCTCTACCAAAAATAGAAAGAAATTAATTGGACAGCTAAAAATATATATAGAAAAAATTAGCCGGGCATGGTGGCGCATGCCTGTAGTCCCAGCTACTCAGGAGGCTGAGACAGTAGGATTGCTTGAGCCCAGGAGTTTGAGGTTGCTGTGAGCTAGGCTGATGCCACGGCACTCGCCCCAGGCAAGAGAGTGAGACTCCGTCTCAAAAAAAAATAAAAAATAAAAAAAAATAAAGATGTAGAAGGAAGATAGGGAAAATGAGGCTAGGTGACAGATACATGGGGAGTCATTATATTATTTTCTCTACTTTTGTATATATTTTTTAAAATGTGGAAGAGAAATGCTATTCTAAATTAGGGAAGTAGTAAGATAAAATATCATTTGATAAATAAAATCACTAATGAACATTAAATTCTCATATGCTGAAACTTGTGTTCAAGAAAACTTTTTTTTTTTTGGATATAAGGTCTTGTTTTTGTTTTTTTTTTATATTTTATTTTATTTTATTTTATTCCAGGGTATTGTGAGGGTACAAACACTACAGTTACACTTTATGCCTTTGCCTCACCCAAGTGCGGGTTGAAGGCATGCCCTTCCCTCCCCGCCCCCTTAGTGCTCCCCGTGTCCTTTAGTTGTTGATTTGCCCCCCCATCCCCCTAAGGTCTTGTTTTGTTGCCTCAGCTAGACTGTAGCAGTGCGATCACAGCTCATTATAACCTTGAACTCCTGGGCTTGAGTGATCCTCCCATCTCAGCCTCTCAGTAGCTGGGACTGCAGGTGCATGCCACCACACCTGGCTAATTTTTAAATTTTTTGTAGAGATGGGGATTTGCTACATTGCCCAGTTTGGTTTTGAATTCCTGGCCTCAAGCAATCCTCCCACCTTAGCCTCCCAAAGTGCTGAGATTACAGGAATGAGCCACCATGCCCAACTCAAGCAAACTTTATTCTAGGGGAATCTCAGCTCCTCTGACATCTAAATCAGTAAGGTAAGTGGCAATGTCCCTGATGGAGACAGCTCTGGAGCATGGAGCCTGAGCATGTGGTAGGGGTGGGGTGGGATGGGGAGGAAGAAACACACCAATGTACTGGAAACAAAGCTCCACCAGAGCAAGGATCTTTCTGACTTGTTCACTAATGTATCCTAAGCACCCAGAACCATGTGGCACACAGTAAACACTCAAGAGATATTTGTTGAATGTGTGAGCTAATAAGTTGGAATAAATTATATTACATACCACAAAATCTAGGAAAAATGTTCATGATTCTAAAAATTGTTCACTGATGAGAGTAAAGGAGTTTTAGGTTTTTCAGTGGGTCAGACACCAAGAGTTAACAAGATAGTGGCAAATCTAAGCAGCATCTCCAAACCAATCCAATATAAACTAATTTTTGTAAAAGTCTTTTTTGACCAGTTATTTTAAATCACAACATAGCTTTCAAGAATAAAAACTTGAAATACACTTGAAGCAACATACGTAAGTGAATATTCGAGGGAAGAACTACTCACTGCTACTGACTTAACAGCTTTAATAAGCTTTTTACTTTCCAAATTCTTCAGAATTTTGTTGATTTCTGTTAATGGCAAGTTACTTTTGTATCGGATATCTCTGCTCCATATTCCTATGAGAAAGCAGAGTAAATTAAGATGAACTATGGTGTTCCTGGATTTTTGTTTCTATTCATACAGCTTATATCTTATTACAAAACTAGCAAAATTAAGCTGACATAGTAAAAATTAAATGACTTAGAGGTAAGAACCTTGGCTAAAGTAGCAAAAGTATGCAAAACAATAAATAAGTCATTTGTTTTATATTCTAACTGGAAATTTCTTGGAATCCCAGTGTGGTATATTTTTAAAAATCCATGAAAAGGATGTTTTTGTAATGGAAGAAAAAATAATGAATACTATTGAATTAACTGTGTCATCTCTTCTATCTTCTCCCATACCCTAATCGGTTTTCTGGTATTTTCACTTTAGATTGTAAATGTAAAAAACAAACTTAAATTTGGGTCAGGGTCAACTGCCATCCTTAACTGGGAACAAGAAAACCCCTTTGCATTCATGTAATCCATTATTTATGCAACACTATATTTGTGAGATGGAAAAAGGAAGTCTGTAGTTCTTACAGCTGCTAAAAGCCCTGCATGGGAAGCTATGATTTCTCTTTCAAAGAAGGAAGTAAGTGTTATATGTGGAAAGGGAATGTGTGTAAAAATATTTTCCTTTATTTACTTCCCAAGGTAGAGGCATAATGAGATAAGAACATTAAAAAAAAATACAGAATGGCTTTCTCATAGGACATGTTATATTTATTAACATTTTAATAAATACAAGAATTAATTTCAGACTATATCATAATTTTTCAAGTTAGTATCAATGACCCCAATAGATCCTAAATCGTAATAAGTACAATCTATATACAGTTCCTCAAGGGAGATAGAAGGGGAACCACAGCTGCTGAGGGGCATCTGTCAAGACATTGCTACCCTGTACTAGGTATCCCTCAGGTCCTTGCAAATACCAGAGGTGTTATTATGCATAATTTATAGATAAGATGAAGAAACTGAGGCTCACAAAATTTAAGTAACTTGCCGACGTCATATAGCTAGAAAGTAAGGATGGTTTTAAAAAATTAAGTATTTGTTTATTTTGAATAGATAATACATTCATGTGGCTCAGAATTCAAAAGTCTTTTTCCAGCACTGGCTATGGTGGTCTAGTTCCTGCCCCTTTTGAGGTAACAGTGGCATCACTCTTGGGTATCCTTCAGGCACATGCATGTTACATATGTATGCTCTGTTCCTGTCTTCCCTGTTTTACACAAATGGCAGCACACTCTACACACCGAGCTCTACCCTGGGAAACTGAGGTTTCAGTCCCTATATCTAGGCCCAAAGACAATGTTTTCTTCTGCTTTATCCTTCACATGCTTACCTTTATTTCCTGCATCCTCTATGATTTGATATACTAGTTTTTCTTGGTTATCTGATCCCTTCATTTTACTGCAGAGAAATAAAACAGAATTAAAAAGGTGAAGGGGCACAGGATAATCTAACAATCTACGTGACTACTTAAATAAATTAGCAGACAAGGTCACCACAAGTGACATATTTACCAAAAGAAGGGCTTACCTTAAAAAGAATGAGACAGAGCTGTGTGTATCAACATGAAAAGATGTCCAAGATACAGTAAGTGAAAAAAACAAGTTGCAAAACAGTATGGATAGCATGATCCCATTTTTGTTAAAAAAAAAAAAAAAGACAGATTATATATAAATATATAATCATCTATGTGTATTTACATATCTAGAAGAAAGGATATATACCAAGTTATTAAGAGCAGTTACCTCTGGGAAATGGAATGTATTATAGGACACAGGGATGATATGCAGGACAGGTTTACATTATGCAATTTGTATTAGCTTTTTTCCAATATATATATTACTTTGTAATAATTAAAATTTTCTTAAAATTAAAAAAATAAGTGCTTACCCAGCATTCTGAGAGTCTTTTATTCTATATAAAAGGCCTGTATTACTCCTTAAGAGATCCAACTGACCCTGAAGTTTTAAAAATTGAAAATAAGAGTCAATTATTTTGGGGCTATCTTAAATCCAATGACAAATATTAATGCATTAATATTTTTATTACACAGACTAAAATATTCTACTTCCCACAGTTATTTGTCAGTTTCTCACTTCCAACTTACGTTTTTGCTTATATATCACATACAATGTATTTTTCAAAACCTAGCTCTTTATCTTAAAATTTTTCAAAATAGCAATACTATTTCCCATATGCTAGATCATGGCTATGTTACATGATCAATGCATAAAGAATTTTTAAAAAGCAGCTTTAGAATAATAAATATCTATATTCAAATTCAAATCCAAATTAAATATATACAATATAAAAATATAATTTGTATAAATAAAAACTTCAAATAAAGGCTAAACATGCATAGATATTCTGTTGCACAATGACTAAATAAAATTTGTAAAGTTAATGGTGACATCTACTAATATGCATCATTTTTATTGTGTTACATGAAAATTAGGCATGTAAGTCACCCACTGAATAAAAGGACTACAGCAGTACTGTTTTTAATATAACAGATCAAAAATAAAATAAAGCATGTATTGTCATGTTTCTAAATTTCCTTGGGTCTGAACTTAGGAGAACGCAGATGGCTGTATCACTGGGCTTCTGACAGTTCTCAAAAGCCATGTTGAGAGGGGCCCCATTCTCATGTGTTAAGACTGGACAGACTTATGACCTGGAAACTGGTTTACGTACTAGATGAACAGTGACACTCTCCATCCATTCCCCTAAGTGGCAAAGTGGGACCACAAAGCTCAATTTGGAGGCTCCATTCAGTCATTTATTCAGCCAATGAACATTTACCGAACGCTTGTTCTGTGCCAGGCGTTACGGTAGGTGTTCAGAGGAAGAAACATGAATTCTAAAAGGGAAATATACAGTTAACGTCAATCATTTGGTTGGCATTAAGACAGAGGTAAGTAAAGGGTGGATGGGCACTCAGAGAAGAGGCTGTGTCCCAATCCTGGGGTGTAGGGTAGTTTCCTGGAGACAATGACAGAGCTGAATCCCAAAGGATAACAAAGAGTTAGTGAGTCTGTGAAGAAAGGCAAGAAGAAAAGCCTTCAGATCAGGGAGGACAGTATGAGCCAAGGCCCTGAGGCATGAAACAGCACGATGTGGAAAGAAACCAAAAACAATCTGTTGTTCCCTCTGAAGCGTAACTTTTGAGGCAGAGTGGTGGAGGATATGAAGCTGGCAAGGAAGGCAGGGGCTCAGTGTGGTAAACCCAGGAGTTTGAGCTTGAATCTCCGGTACTGACAGATTTTAGGTGGTAGAGTGACTTGGTCAGACCTGCATTTAAGACAGATCAGGCTGGCTTCTCTGAGGCAGATGGAGTCAGGAAAGTCAGTTAGGATGCTACTGCAACAGTCCAGGTAAAAGCCAAGAGCTTGGACATATGCAGGAGTAGTAGGAATGGAAATGGGGGAACAAATTTGAGAACTGTTTAAAAAAGTCAAAACACTTTGTGATTTATTAATAATCACTCCCTTGCTTAATACCCTTTGTGGCTGGGCATGGTGGCTCACATCTGTAATCCTAGCACTCTGGGAGGCCAAGGCGGGAGGATCGCTTGAGGTCAGGAGTTTGAGACTGAACAAGAGCGAGACCCCATCTCTACTAAAAATGGAAAGAAATTAGCCGGACAACTAAAAATATACAGAAAAAATTAGCCGGGCATGGTTGGCACATGCCTGTAATCCCAGCTACTCGGGAGGCTGATGTAGGAGGATCGCTTGAGCCCAGGAGTTTGAGGTTGCTGTGAGTTATGCTGACACCACGGTACTCTAGCCCGGGCAACAGAGTGAGACTCTGTCTCAAAAAAAAAAAAAAAAAAAATACCCTTTGGGAGCTCTACCATTGCCTATATCCTATAGCCAATAGGACTGGCAGTGGACAAGCGATTATAGGGGTGGTGAAAGGGAGGGAGGTGCTGAAGATGATTTTCAGTCAGAAAGGAAAGGGCTGCATGCATGGTCAGAGGACAAAAAGGAACATTTTGCACTGCCACAACCTCCCAGAATCCCTTCCTCCATCCTTCCTGGAGCTGAAGACCTTCACCACAGTGAAATGACTGGAAATCACCAAAACTCTTTTTGCTTGTTTTTATAAATAAAGTTTTATTAGAACATAGCTATACTCTTTGGTTTATCTATCAATGCCCATGGCTGCTTCTTGCTAAAGTGACAGAATTGAGTAGCTGTGACAGAAACCATATGGCCCACAAAGCCTAAAACATATGCTATCTGGCACTTTACAGAAAAAGTTTGCCAACCTCTGAGCTAGAGGGTTGAAGGGAATGGTTTAACAAAAAGTTCACCTGTCCCCAAATCTTCATATCCAGAGCCTTAAGAAATCCAACAAGGCTGGTAGACTTAAAAAACAAATCAGTCATTCAGATGAGGTCTTAGTGTGGAACACTTTTACCTGATTGCTACTAAAACCAAACTGAAATGCTATCAGGAAATGGGAGTTTTGTTTTGATAATGGGGGAAAGGAAGGAGAAATAAATTTAGAGCAAGGGGTACCACTAGGTGGGTTTTTAAACAGTTTTTTTTGTTTTGTTTTGTTTTTGGACAGCTGGAGGACAATGACATTAGCGTCCCAGGTTCTTAAAGACAGAAGAGGTAAGAGCAGGTAGAAGGGCTTCACTGAAAAACCCTACTGTAATGTCACTGGGGGCTGAAGCTACACTTCTTCCTAAAGGCCCAGCAGTACTGTCTTTCAATTGGACTCCTTCCTGCTTCCTGAAATAGTCATAATGGTAATGTGGAAAGTGATACCTTAATGAAGGGGCTCTGTGCTGACTCACAGAAAAATCAGGAGGGAGATATTTTATAAGGAATGGCCCAAAACCAGCAGTAGGAAGCAAAGAAGGTGAGAACAGAGTGCCTGTGTGCCCTTATGTATCTTAGTGGCAATTTGGTTAATAAATACAATAGTTGTAACAAAATACATTTATTTCATTTGTCTCATAAAAATGGTACATAATTATTTCTTCTTTTCTCAATTCAGGTAGTCTGAGCTGTTTCGTGGTTTGGAGTCTTACCAGTCAAACTTAATACACTTTCTCGGAATTTTCCAGAGAAACAGAACCAATAAGATGGATGGATAGATAGACATACATATCTACATATATATATATGTGGAGAGAGAGGGAGAGAAAGAGAGAAATATATTTATTATAAAGTATTTGCTCATGTGATTATGGAGGCTGAAGGAGTCCCGTGATCTGCCCTCATCAAGCTGGAGACCCAGGAAAGTTGGTAGCGCAGATCAAAGGCCTGAATGCCAAGAGCCAATAGTGTAGATTCCAGTCCAAGTCTGAAAGTCTGAGAACTAGGAGTGCTGATGGCAGAAGATCCACATCCAAGCTCAGGCAGTCAGGCAGAGAGCAAACTCAACCTTCCTCCACCATTTTGTTCTATGCAGGCCCTGAATGGAGTGGATAATGACCACCCACAATGAGGCCACATCTGCTTTACTCAGTTTACCAATTCAAACATTAATGAATTGAAACATCCTCACAGACACTCCTAGACATAATGTTTAACCAGATATCTGGGAATCCTTTGTCCCAGTCAAGTTGACACATGAAATTAACCATCACAACTACACAATAGGGCACAATGACAATCACAGCACATAAGTAATTATGCAAACTAATTGGGTTCACCTTACCATGGACAATAATCTATTAATGGCCACTGCCCGCTGCTGGGCTTCTATATGAGGCATTTCATTCTGAATTACTTGGTCTGTAATTCCATGAGGGAACTGGTGACATAATTCTATAATCCTAGAAGCAAAGGCATTAATGTTATTCTTCATGTTTACCTGTTTCAAGAAGGATTAGGGGAAAAATAAAAGCAGAATAGTTTGAAATTGTGCCTTTTTCACATTTGGCAGATAATCTGGGCTTCTATGATGTTTTTCAATGAAAGCATGTTAGAAATTGAGGAAGATGATTTCTAAATACATGTTTACATTATTATTGTTATTTAAGGGGAGTATTTCTTTTCCTCACTAATATAAAGTTTAGAGCAAAAGTCTAATGGAAACACAGAAAAATATTAAAGCTGAGACTTCAATGTTCTTAGATGAAATAAATATGACAAAGTTAAGCCATAAATCAGTGAGCAGGAGACAAATGCAGACACCTCTGGTGGGAAGCCAAATTTTGTTATGACAATTCACCATAATGACGGTCTGCTTATGGAATTATCCCTACCAAACAAAAATGAGTCCAAATATTCACCTTGTCAATAGGATCAATATATACTATTCATAAAGTTTGAGAAAGCCGGGATCTTTTAAAACTATGTGATAACCTAAGAATAGCAGTGCACTGGTAAAGAATATCAAACTGGGAGGGGCTTTAGGTGTCCTAAAAGTCTTGAGTTCAGTGTTGCACTGAAATCATCTGGCTTAACGTTGCTTCGTAATCACAAACTGCATCCTAACTCTGCCCAACCATTTTGTCATGAGAGATTCCTTAGTGATAAGAAAGATCCTGAATCAGAACATGTATCCACCAGTACTACGGGAAAAAAGCCGAGGGTCCTCTCTCAAGGCATTGATCACCTCAACGTAGCAAAGAAGAGCAACATGGCAACCTCCCCAAAAGCATCAGGGCAAAGCCAGATACACAAAGTTGCAAGCTGGCAAACCCGTTTTGAACGTCCTAAGCGTTCTGCTCTCCAAGAGCGGGAGTAGGCAAGGGTCGAACCCCTCAATCTCTTTCCCGCGTGTTCATCCAACTCGCTCCGGCCTCTCCTAAGGGCTCCGGGAGAAGGGGTCCGGCTGCCCAAATGACCGCCGCCGGCGGGGTGTCCGAGCCAGGAACCGAGCCTCCCTGGTTTACCTGTTTTCTATTTCCACCGGATCCGCGTCGGGCGGTTGCACCTTCACTTTCACCTCAGCCATGAGGGCGCGGTTCCCGACTTCTGGGAGAAGAGACGCACCAAGTGGCTAGACAGTGAGCCGCAACGCCCCGGGAACCAATGGAAGACAGAGCTCGGCCCAGCGCTAGGGACTTTTTGTCGTGTCGCAGCCGGTCCTTCGTTGTAGGGTTGAGGCGGCCAAGCAGCGCCTGCACCGCCCCACTCTCCGGAGCCACTGTGGCTTCTTATTCTTGTTTTCCAGAATGTCAATGCCTGTCGGAAGAACAAGCCTGGGTTCCCTTATTCTGAGTTGTGACGCCAGCTTTTAGCAATTATCAACCTCTGTGAAGGCATATTCTTGGATGCCTGTGGTAAAGCCCTGGGAAAGGCACGCCAGGCAGGTACCATTCTCTCCACAAGCCGCAGAGGCGGGGTTGGTTGCTAGGAAACTGAGATTCTGCCAATCATCTGCCCAGCTCCCAGTGGGTGGGGCGCGGCTGGCTGCGTCTGTGGTAACTCAGGCTGCTGCGAAGAAGAAGGAGGCAAGAGGCGGTGAGAAACCAGGGACGGGGTTGGGGGCGATGGAGGTTCCTCGGGGGTACTATCTTCGTCCTCGTCCTCGCGGCTGAAGAAGGAGGAGGGCCTCCCTCAGTCCAGCCGAAAGGATGCAGACGTCCATGGCTGCCCTTGATGGCGGGGGCGAGGACTAGACAGGGATTGCGGATCCGAGCGGCGAGGGGGCGGTCTAGGTGCAGGAAATTGGGGGGTTGGGGGATGCTATTGACTGCGTGCTGCCCTGTTGGCCTAGCAGATCGGCCTTTTCCTCCGTTCCCTTCGCGTGGGGCCCACCGGCCACCTCAGCTTCCAAGGACAGCTACTAGGTGCCATTCGCGAATGACTCCCTCTCCGCCATATTTTTATTTAGAATTAATTTTTCTTTCTTTTTTTTTTTTAGAACGAAATTTTCAATTATTTTTGTTTTAACTGCCTCTCACGTAAATGGAAATGCGACTATGGGCAAGTCCCCTTTATCGGAGCTATTGCTGAGCTATCGGTATCTGCAGTTTATATTCTTGGCCCTCGCGATCTGGAACTATCCAATTACGTTCACCCCTTAAATTTATTTATCCCACATTTGGTACTACAGTCTGACGAAACGTAAACCACAAAGGTGTTCAGAGCAGCGTTATTAGAATTGCAACAGTCAAAACTAGAAATAGTCTAAATGCTCAACCACAAATTGACAAATAAGATTATATAAGTATATAGAAAACTGTAAAAAAATAGAGTTCAAGAAATAGACTATAAAAATTGAATGAATATAGAGATTATAATTGAGTAAAGCGTATGTATCTGTAATCATTGAAATTTGAAACGGCAATATAGACATGTAAATGGTTGCTGTGTTAAAGTTGGGTATTTTTCCTGAAATCTGTTATGCATTAAAAATTATGACAACCTTCCCCCACCCCCAAGACCAATATGGCCTCCCTACGGTAGTTAATTACCAAGATTTATAAATACAGTAGATGGAGTGTTAGACTTGTGTTTGTTGGTCGCTGTGTATATTCATGCCAACGTCCTTTCTTCTGAGAAGTGGTACTCTGCAGTCCTTCTAAAATGTCTTTGCAGCTTTCAAATTCAAGAACCACTGTGGTGATGATTGCAGGGCTGTGAACCTCCAGGCCACATGTGGCCCTCCAGATCCCCAAGTGCGGCCACTTAACAGAATCCAAATTTTACAGAGCAAATTCCTAATTCTGTAAAATTTGGATTCACTCAAAAGGCTGCACTCAAGGATCCAGAAGGCCACATGTGGCCCCAAGGCTGCAGATTCCCCACACCTGCAACATTTTGTGGTATATACAGAGTTACTTGTGTTCTCTTTGTGTGATGACCTGCCCTGAAGCCAAGAGATGTGGCACACTAACCACAGCAGGAAAGGATAATGATGATCTAGAGGAACTCAGGTCAGAGTATTAGTGAGAGTCTCTGTTCTGCCTTATTCATTCAATTTGCCCATTTAAAGTAACTCCATTCCACCATCTCATTCATTCGTGCTCCTTTTTCAGAAGTAGGTATTTAGATAATCAAAACCCTACACAAGAACTTAACAGCAAAAACACAGCTGAAATGTAAAGTCGTTTCAATTAAAAATTGAATAATATTTGTAGGTAGCATATTAACAGTATTCTCTTTAGTTTTTTACTAGTTTTGCTGCATGTAAGTGAGATGCTGCTCTTTAGCTTTTGTGTTCAAATATAGGTGCACGTTGGAATTTATCTCTTTTTTTTAATGTAAGCAGAGAAAATGACTGCTGGTTCAGTGTGTGTCCCTCAGATCATACCACTGCGAGTGCCTCAACCTGGAAAAGCTAACCATGAAATTGATAACAACACACTATTGGAAATGAAATCGGGTAGGAATCACATGTATTTGTAATTGTTTAAAATAACATTGTCATATCCCTTGTGCTCATCTGATTACTGATTTATCTCTTTGTATGCTTTCTATAGTTAGGACTTTGGGAAGTTTGTAAAACTTGCAAAATTTGAAACAGTGTTGTACTTTGATATTTTATAGAGTGGTATATATTTAAATTAAAACAGCTTGCTTTGACCAATGTTTGATGTATATAGGTATGTAGTTGCAGCAATGCCTCGATTCACATTAGCCAAAGTAAGATGTCCCAGTGCTTCCCCAAACTTTTACAAGATGCTTGTTATTTAGCTTGGATAATAAATTTGACCTGCTAACAGAGGCTTTTTTTGATCAGACGGGTTAGAGATTGAATCCTGGCTTTGACTACTTCTAGTTACCTTGGGTGCATTACTTAGGCTTTTTCAGTCTCAGTTTCCTCATTGTAAGATAAAGATAATAATTACTACTTGGAGCCATTGTGAGGATTAAATGAGTTGGTATATATGTGAGGTACACAGGGTTTGGCATATAGTAATGCCAAAATAAATCTTAACTATTATTACAGAAATAAAGTAGTGAATTTCTATCTTGCTAATATTTATTCTTCAAACTCTTAAATATGTTTATATGTATTTAATATATTTAATATACATATACAATTAACATAAAGAAAAGAAATTTTATGGATAAAACATATGAAGAAATATCTGTATAAAAAAGACTTTGAACTTCCAGTTATATATTTTAGTAACTGAAATGTACACAAACTATTTATCTGTATTCCTGGTTTGACCCCTGTGCTTCCTAGAGCAAGAGTTCCAACTAAGAATATATTACACCGTCCTATGTCCTCCTTTCTCTTAAAAGTTTATATGCTTTTTAAAAATTGTCAAACCTACATAAAAATTTTAATACATGTGCCCAAAACATATAGGAGAAGTTGGGTGATTATTGACAAAAGGTGATATGAATTGCAAGGTGTGCAAATTCTCTAATATTTAAATATCAAATAATTAGATTCCACAATTCAATAACAAAAAGAATAATAACCCAAAATAAAAATGGGCAAAGGATGTGAAAAGACATTTTGCAGGAAAGGAAATATAAATGACTCTTAAACATATAAAAATATGCTTCTCCTCATCCTTTTCTCTAGCCCTTCTTCATCTGCTTGCTGAGCAGACTTTATCCCTGCTTAACTTACTCCACCATGCTTAATCAACACCTGACATAATGTATTTACTTGTTTATTTGTGTACTATTTCTGTGTACTTCCTAAAATGTAATCTCCATGAGAGCAGGGACTTTGGTCACTGGTGTATCCCCAGTGCCTAGAACAATGTCTGGCACATAACAGGTCCTCATTAAATATTTGTTGAATGAATGAATCAATCTTACTCAAAATGTCAGAAAAGCAAGTTGAAACTACAAGATACTATTTTTTAACCTGGGAAATTAGCAAAAATAAAAGAAAGATGGATAACATACTACATGAGGGAGATTGTGGTTAAACAGGTGCTTTCATGCATTGCTGGTGGCAGTGTAAATTACTTAACTGTCCATGGAGGATAGTTTGCAATATTAATCAAAATTACAATACACATATCTTTTGACTCAGCAGTACTAGTTTCTACATATTTGTTTTACAGATATACTTACAAAAAGAATTCTTTACAAAGTTATTCATTACAATGCTTATAATTACAAAAGAAAAAAATAGACAGCCTAAGTGGCCATCTGTAGGGAATTGGTTAAATTATTATTCATGCATATAAGAGAGTATGATACAGCTATAACAAAGAATGAGGAGGCTCTTTATGTGCCAATATAGGACAATAGCCAAGATGTATTGTTACATGAAAAAAGAAACATGTAAAACAGGGTATGGTATGTCATTTATGTAAAAAGAGAGGGGAAAATAAGAATATGTATGTATATGCTTGTATGGATACAAAATATATTTTTGAAGGATATTCAAGATACCATTGGTTGCCTCTGGGCAGCTGGTGTCAGGGGTGGGAGGGAAACTTTTCATTGTATATCATTTTTTGACCTTTTGAATCTTGAATCTTATCAGTGCCCTATTTGGAGAAGGAAAAGAGCATAGTTGTTCAAGAGCATGGGCTAAGGATCCAACCTAGCAGAAGTCAAACCACAACTCCTCTGTTATTTAGCAAGTTTCTTAATCTCTCTGGGAATCATTTACCTCATCTATAGATGGGTATAAAATAAGACCTACCACACAGGGTTGCACAGATGAAATGAACCCAATTCATATAACACACAATGCTAGCACAGAGAAAGAACTGAATTATTGTTAGTTACTACTATTCATTTCTACAATATATAAAAAATATCCTTAAATAACTGACCTATGGGCATTATTCAGGGACTTGCTACTTTAGTGTTAATTACAGTTATCCTATTT
This sequence comes from Indri indri, assembly GCA_004363605.1. Lineage (NCBI taxonomy): Eukaryota > Metazoa > Chordata > Mammalia > Primates > Indriidae > Indri > Indri indri. The sequence goes on along the minus strand of RJWJ010019752.1, from coordinate 16,552 downwards.
TGGATTTTTCAGACACCCCGGATGTCACCATATATTATACCCTGGATGGCAGCAAACCTGAATTTCTAAAGAAAATTGGTTATGGTGAAAACAGTACATTTAAGTATATAAAACCTATTACTCTGCCTAATGGAAAAATACAAGTTAAAGCTATTGCAGTCTCTAAGTAAGTTAAGAGCATGTTGATTAAACTGATTTATAATATAACAACATTGTGTTCTAATTTTATTTATTTTTTCTGTTAGAATCAATGCAGCATTAGAAGGACACTAATGAAAAAGTTATTTTAATTTCAGCATATATAGGTAACATTGGTGTTTTATTTGCCTTTTATTGAGGTATACTGTAAAGTGCACAAGTCATAAGTGTGCAGCTCAATGAAGTGTTATATGTATTAATTCTGTTTTGATTTTGAATTCCACATTGGGGTTTTGGAAAGAAAAGCATTTCCAGGGCTGGGGACTTCTAAAGACCTTCATCTAGCTTTGAAGAAAATACCAGGTTTAATGGATGGTTCTTTTATTCCTCAGAATGCAGCCTACAGCCACCACAGTCATTCTCTATTTCTTTTTCTATTGACTTCATTGGCCTTCAAGGCTACTGTCATTTCAACTTGTTGGATATTAGCTGCCTTATTTTTGTCTTTATCCTTTTTTTTCCTACTCAATGACTTTTTCCCATTTTCAAATATAGAAACACCACTTAATTTGGAAAACTTCACCATGTGTTGTAGAAAAAAACTCAAATGCTTGAAAAGTCTGTGTGGCTTGTCCAGCATTTTGTCCAGCAAGACAGGTTTGACCACATTTTGGTAACACATTTAAACCCCAAAACCAAATACAGCACCTAGTTTGTCCAGGTACTTTAAAAACACTCTCCAGGCTCCCCCTGCTGGCTGACCTAGTGTATGGTTTTTTTGAGGAGAGCTACAACTTCTACACCAAAGATGATTGTTTTGGCATCTGAAAATTGAAATAGTAATAAAACAAAATGAAATAAAACAACCCCTTTATATACATTCTTCCTTTTTTTAAAATTTTTTTGGAGACACAGTCTCCCTCTGTCTCCCCGGCTAGAGCGCAGTGGCGTCATGGTAGGTCACTGCAACCTCAAACTCCTGCCTCAGCCTCCCGAGCAGCCGGGACTACAGGCGTGTGCCACTGCATCTGGCTATTTTTTTTCTATTTTTTAAGGACAGACAGGGTCTCGGGTCTTGCTGTTGCTCAGGCTGATCTTGAACTCCTGGCCTTAAGCGATCTTCCCACTTTGGCCTCCCAGAGTGCTAGGATTACAGGCATGAGCCACCCCGCCTGGCCTGTACATTATTCTTTATTAGATATTTGAATTTGCAGCCTTTTCTCACTTGCCAAAGCACTTCTATAGAAACAAGCCATCTCAGTTTTTAAAAGAAGCTACATACTCTGCTGCCTAATGCTGCAAGGCAAGCCTTTTTAGAAGCTGCAGGTAGTAGTAAAATGAAGTAATTTAGTGACTATGTCGTTCAAAGGCATTAATAAAGCTTTCAAAAGAGTCTAAAAAATAAGGTCATTCTTTTTTTTCACCTGTTTTTGTGTGTGTGTGTGTCCCTAGGTGGATACAAAAAAATAAGGTCATTCTGTATGGTCCTCACCATTCTGCTCTGTGCCCACTAGATGTCTATTCTGAAAAGTACTGTTGGTATTTCAAATGTGCTCAGCTTAGCAAAAATATTTATGCAAAAAATTTTTGAGTTTTCACCTCAAAAAATGAGTGCTTGTATAGATTTGCCATAAAATAATGCTTTATGGAAATTGTACTGCTTCATTCAAGTCTGTTTTTAGGTACTTAAGGTAATTAGTTTCTTAATAGGAGACAAAGGACTTTAAATGGGGCTATTAACAATTGAAGGTTGTTAACATATTAAGATGACATATTAAAAATTATGGTCCTGAAGTTTTGAGTGACATAGGAAAATATTTATGATATAATAAGTGAAAAAATAGATTATTATATTATTTTAACTATGTTTAAAAATACATAGGGAAAAGACTGGAAGAAAACATGCCAAACTTTAGCAGTCATTGCCTCTGGTGATATAATCCTGTATGTTTACTTTTTTTATAAATATTTTTACTAAAATATAAATATAAAATATAAAATATAAATAAGAGGAGTAGTTACCAGAGGTGGAGGAAAAAAGTTTAAATGCAGAATACTGATAAGTAATAACCTAATGTCTGGTACTAAAGTGATTTTTGAAAAACAGATTTTTACAAAAGATATCTGGCAGACTGAGCCCACTAATTGTTTCCTGGTCCAGCCTATATCACTGGGCAAATACACTAGTGGTATGTATTCTAACCAGCCCACCTGCCCTTTTCAGAATCTGAGCCCTTGTCAGAGTTTGTCAACATTGGTAGTTCAATGATAACTGTTGGAATAGATTGAAACAGGAAGGAGCATTTATAACTTGTCAGAAACGCAGAATTCCCTCTGTAGCTTTGGGGTTAGGGTTGCTAGTAATTTATTATACCAAAGTCGGACAGTAATGACCAAAGCATGGGTAAATACTAAGAGCCACACCAGGACATGAAAAAAAGGGATGTATTGAGAATATGGCAATGTCCCCATAGTCAGGGTGCCAAGCCCAAATCAGCTCTGTATACATGTTAGTCTTCCAGTTCAGAAGAAGGGACCCAAAATCATCCCCTTTAAGGTCAGGAGTCCTCTCACACCATCAGGTGTTTCCTACTCAGGAATGGGCAGACTAGGGGCCCAGGATCTGACCCATTTCTCGTGATTTCTGAAATACAAGTAAGGAATTAGTGCACACAACTTCTGAGGGCTGGCAGCCTGGAAGTTTTTTGTTTTTAAATGTTTGTTTAATTGAGACTGGGCCTCATTTTGCCCAGGCTGGTCTCCTGGGCTCAAGCGATTCTCCTGCCTCAGCCTCCCCAGTAGCTGGGATTACAAGCACACCTGGCTGCCTAAAAGTCTTTTTAGGGTGAGCTGGCATGGTAGAAACCCAGGAAACAGAGGTCAGAGCTGATGTTAGAGGGTCAGAGAAGCAGGGTTGGCCAGCAGACTGTCTGTAGGAAGGATGGTCAATGAATTCTGCAAAATGGGAAATAGATTGCTCTTAAGATGCTTTCCTCAGTGTGTTTTTTTCTTCCTGATAATTTTTGTAGCTTCCACAATTTGACAAAGAGCATTACTTTTGTGATAAGAAACAAAGAAATATATAATAAATAAAGGCTCTCTGAAATTAACATACAACCCATTCTTCTCAGCCTTGGTTGCTGAATCAGTTAGCTATTGCTACATAATATAACCGCTCTAAAACCTAGTGCCTTTAAAAAACAGCTATTTTATTTGTTCATTATTCTGTGGTTTAGCATTTTGATGTGCACTCAGCAAAGCAGTTCATCTGCAGGTCTTGCCTGGGATCACTAACGTTGTAGTCATTTTTTGACTCATCTTGAGCTTTATGGTCTAAGCAAGCTTGACTCACACATGTGATAGTTGGTTCCAGCTGTCAGCTGAGCTCTGAGTCTCCAGCAGACTATCCTGAGTTTTCTCACTCGGTGTCTCAGTTCCAAAAACAATAAGAGAAAGGGCAAGCCCCAACCTGCAGATATTTTTCTAGTCTCTGCTTGTGTCATATTTGCTAATGTTTCATTGGCCAAAGAAAGTCACATGGCCAAACCCAAAGTCAGTGTGGAAGGGATTCTACGAGGGCATGGGTACTGGGAGGTACGGTGCATCATTGTAACAATCCACCACGAGTGGACATTAGAATCACCCAGGGAGCTTTGCAGAATCCCTATCCCAGGCCACATCCTGACCAATTAAATAATAATCTCTTAGGGTGGGACCAAGGCATCAGTATTTTTAAATTTTCCATGTGATTTCAGTATGCAGCCAAGATTGACAACAGCTGATACAAACGCTTGGAAAAAATGTTTCCATTTATAGAAATTTGACGCAACTTTTTTTTTTTTTTTTTGAGACAGGGTCTCACTCTGTTGCTCAAGCTAGAGTGTAATGACGTCATCGTAGCTCATCGTAACCTTCAACTCTTGGGCTCAAACTGTCCTCCTGCCTCAGCCTCCAGAGTAGCTGGGACTATAGGCTCACACTACCACACCCAGTTAATTTTTCTATTTTCTGTAGAGGCAGGGTTCTTACTACATCATTCAGGCTGATTTCGAACTCCTGGCCTGAGGTGAACCTCCTACCCAGGCCTCCGAAAGTTCTAGGATTATAGGTGTGAGCCACTGCGCCCAGCCTGATACAACTTGTTAGAAAGATATTTTTATTAAAGTGTATTATTCTAGGATAAAAGGAAAAAGGATATTGTCATATATGTGCTTTAATGTGCCTATATATATGTCTGTGAATTCTACATCAGAGAATGGTTAGTGCAGAACACAGGTGGACAAGAAGGGCCAGGAACTCAGGACCATCTTGGGAAGGGGGAGAGGGTTGTCAGTCGTTGATGGTCCATGCTGATGATCTAGTCCAGGGCCTGTAAACTTTCTGACATCTGCCTTTCTTCTTTAAAAGCCTCCTTTGTGGTCAGGAGCTTCCTCTCTCAGGATAATATCATTTTGTAGTGTTTTGGCAATGAACTTACATGGTTCTTCCTTCTCTATCACTGACCTTATCTGGACATCACAATAAATGAAGCTGGGCAGAGGTAAAAGCTGTCTTATGTTACTGGCCAGGTCCAGGTCCGTTCTGCTCACGCACAGTAAATCAATCACTGTGGAATGGATTTTGCAAAAGGGAAAAGATTTAGTTGCAAGGCTACTGAACGAGGAGGTGGGAGAAGAGCTCTCAAATCCGCCTCCCAGAAGATAAGGCTCAGGGATATTTATGGGTTAGGAAAGTGGGGTGGTCTAAGGCCTGGGGAAAGGTGATTGCCGGAGGGAAGTAACAGGTTCCTTCCGTGAAGCGTCGTTGGTATTTGAGGTATTTCATAGGATATACGTACAGACGAGGCCGGCGTTAGCATGATCTGAGGATGGAGTTTTTGGCTCTCCGACATGAAAAGGCTATTTCTCGGCCTTTTCAACTTGCGCAGGCCCACTTGAAGGGCTGGTGGTCTCCATTGGTTTGAATTGTCCTGAATTCCTGAAAAACAACTAAAGTGACCATTATTTTTATTCAATAGCTTTCAATAGGTTGACAAAACCTGACCTAGATCATGTTGGAATTCCTACAGATCCAGCTTCGTAACTTCCTTGCAATCATTCAAGTTAGTTCTGATGTTTTATTTTATTTTTTTTGAATGAGAAAATGACTTTATTTCATTTTGTGGAGTGGGCAGCCCTCTAGTCTCAGAACTTCTGGAATTGCTTCTTGGTGGCAGCTGCCTTGGTGACCTTGAGCATGTTGAAGCCCACCGTCTTGCTCAAGGGGCTGGCACACGCCCACTGTGACAATGTTGCCCATCTGGATGTTCTTGAAGCAGGGAGACATGTTCTTGTGGCGTTTCTCAAAGAGATTGCACTTGTGGGTGTAGTGGAGACAGTCCTGGTGGATGACAGTGGTCCTGTGCATCTTCATCTTGGTCACCACACCAGACGGCATCCGCCCTTGGTTGGAGACATTACCAGTGAAGGGGCACTTCTTGTCAATGTAGGTGCCCTCAGTGACCTCTCTGGGAGTCTTGAAGGCCAGGTATGCTCTTGTAGTACTGCGGGAGCTTCTCCTCGCCAGTTTCTCCTAGCAGTACCCTCTTGTTTGGAAAGGTGGTGGCCTGCTTTTGGTAGGCACGCTCGGTATGAATGTCAACCATATTTCAGCCACCTGAAGGAAAGAGGTTTGGTGTCTTACTGAGGGGCTGATAATCTTTGTGGGGCCACAGCTATACTGATTTTTTTTTTTATGTCAGGTGTACTTTGTTGGTATTCCTAGATATATATCTAGTGTCTCTAATTCTAGCCCTAACGAAAGTTTACCTGTGTTTCAAATGCAGTTTGGGCTCTGAGTAGGATTTATAACTCCAACCCCAAACCTAATCCTTTTTTGGGATTATAATCAGGATTAAATCCTTCTATTTAGCAGGGAGTTTAAGCTAGTCTCTGGGCTGCTGTTGGCTGAGACAGAGTCACTGGGTGACTGCCTTAGCTGGGTCCCCAAGGAAGGGCCAGCTGTGGTGGGGCAGACAACCTGGACCTTAGAGGGGCAGAACAAGTGGATGAGAACCAGGCTTCTACTCATGTGACTTCACTAGTGTCATAAGTGCACATCCAGGGAGCCCAGCTATTATCCAGGAATTGAATGATCCCTGGATGGAGATGTTCGTTCTGTCTGGGAAGTGTGCTAACAAGAAGGACAGTTGGATCTTGGATTTCAGCAGAACTGGGGCCAAAGGTGAAATGGCAGATGGGATGGATGCTGAGGTGAATGTGTTAAGCAAGTGGTTCGCCTAAAAGATTATCTCTATCTGCATCCAGATGTATGAATCTATAAATATGGTGTTTTTTTTTTTTTTTTTTAAGTGCTTCTTGGCCTGTTGTGGTGGCTCACAACAGGCCAGGGAGGTCAAGGTGGGAGGATTGCTTGAGGACAGGAGTTGGAGATCAGCCTGAACAACATAGCAAGACTCTGTCTCCACAAAGAAAAAAAAGAAAGAAAGAGAGAAAGAAAAATTAGCTGGGTGTAGCAATACATGGGCATAGTAGTACATGCCTGTAGTCACAGCTACTCTGAAGGCTGAGGCAGGGGGATCACTTGAGCCCAGGACTTTGAGGTTGCAGTGAGCTATGATGACACCACTGCACTCTAGCCTGGGAGGCAGAGCAAGACCCTGTTCCCAAAAAGAAACAAACGATAAATGAAAGAAGCCAGACATGTAAGATGACTACATTTGTGTAATTACATCTATGTTAAATTTCTAGAAAAGGCAAAACTGTAGAGATAGAAAGCAGATCGGTGGTTGTCTGAGATGGGTGGTACGAAGTAGTGACTGCACACAGGCACAAGGCAGTTCTTTTGGGTGGTGGAGGTATTTGAAAGTGGATTGCAGTGATAGTTGCACAATTTTATAAATTTACTAAATTTCGTTGAACTAGATACTTAATATAGGTGAATTTTATGTCATGTAAATTATACCTCAATAAAGCTGTTAAAAAAATATAGGTGAGCTACTGGTACTGAGATGAAATCAGCACTAGTTTTTAGTCACGGGCACCTCTACGTTGTTCCATCATGGAACTCCTTTTGCATCAAAGAAGAACAAGATTGATTGTGAAATATGATGAATACTTGAAAACATGATAGTATTTGAGGAATAACAGTTACAAAATCTACGAGAGCAGCATATATTATGCTGCCAACACCTGAAATAAGGAAAATGTTCTTGACTCACATGGAATGATACCTAGGTAACTGCATTTTTTGTTTTAGAATAGTTTGAGCCTTATGGTACAATATCTTTGTGATAAATGTGGTAGATAGTCTCCAAAAATGACCCCCAATGAACCAAGCCTCCCAGTGTTCATGCCCTTTTGTAGCCTTCTGCTGGTGCTATGACTTACTTTTGACCAATAGAATGCTTACTTTGACCAATAGAATAGAACGATGCCAAGGACTTCTAAGATCACAAGAAGTGTTGCGGTTTCTGCTTTGGTTTCTTGCAACATAAACAACTGGAGGAAGCCAGCCACTGTGTAGGAAGTTTGACTACCTGAGACTTCCATTCTGTGAGGAAGCCCAAGCTAACCACATGTAGAAGGAGGGAGGGACAGAGAGACAGAGAGAGACAGAGGCTGACAGAGCTAGAGAGATGACTGGCGAGCCCCTGGCTGTTCCAGTTATCCCGGCCTAGACTCTGCATGTATGAGGAAAGAAGCCATCTTGGACATCCAGCCCAGTTGAGCCTTTGGTTGACTCTATGCCTGCTGATATCCGACTGTAACAACATGAAAGAGCTCAAATGAGAGCTGCCCAGCTGAGCCCAGTGAATCCACAGAGTTGTATTTTAAGGCACTATGTTTTGGAGTGATTTGTTACACAGTAATAGATAACCCTGATGGAATGAGGTAAGGAATTATATTTTGATCTCTCCAATTTGAAATATAATAAATTTAGTAGCTAGACTAAGGGACTTTGATAAAGTCATCTTAATTGCTAGCCACCTTTTCTTTGACTTCGTGTAACACAGACTTTTTCTTTTATAAATAATTTTCAGAGACTGCAGACAGAGTGGCATTGTAACAAAGGTGTTTCAGGTAGATGGTGAACCACCAAATATAGTCTCTTCAGAAGACAGTGTTGAAAATGTTCTCAAAGGTTCATTGAAGCAAGCGAGTAATGAAATGGTAAGATTATAATTATTTAGATTGTCCCTGTGTTCTTGGTTCCTTTTATCTCGGTAGGCACATCTTCCCTGTCATTACATCACCTCTACTCACAGTCAGATCTTTACAATAGAAGTCAGTATCAATCATTAGCCTCTGGTCACTCCCGCATCTACCCTGAGGATTAGAATTCCTACCCGGTGTCACTGGCTCACACTCCAGTGTCCTCAGTGTCTCTCTCTTACCTGCTGAAGAAAGCAGAACCCTTCAGCATGCCATCCAAGTAATCAGCTTCTGTCCTCGGTCAGCCTTTCTTATTTGTCTGTACCCCCCGACCCCCCACATATACTCCAACCAGACTAAACGGTGCTGTGCTCTATCGCTGCTGCCCTGGCTCCCAGGCCTCCTTTTATAAACTGCTTTGAATATGGGATTACTTCATTGCTTGTCTGTCTTCCCCATGCACTGTGAGCTCTAAAGTGACAGAGGGCATGGCCATTGCCCTCATTGCCTTGCACAAGGGCAGGCAAGAGAAGATGGTAAGTGTATATTTGTTGAATAGATGCATCAGGCTAGTAGAAGTCCTCAGTGGGCATAGACTTCTATTATGTTCAAATCTTTACCCTTCGTTATCTGCAAAGCCTTACCTCTTTGGAGAGTCAACTAGACCTAACTAAAAAGGATGTTTGAAACTTCAGTCCCTGGATCTGGGCATTAGGGAGATGGATTCAGGAGTAGGGCTAGAGGGTGGGCTAGACTGTGGTAAGGCAACTGACCAAGAGATCTCAGTTATTTGAATCTCGTTGGGAGTGACAGAGGAATTTTTGGGGTTGTCCCTTAAGCCCAATGGTGGACCTAAGGCCAGAAGGGATGCTGTGGGACCAAAGCAGTGGGTTCAGGCACAGGGTGGGGCCCAAATGTGATCAAGGCAGGGATCTAGACTGGCAGGGGCAGCCAGCAGAGACTGAGCCCACATGTGTTGGCAGGTGCTGAGGCTTGCAAAGATGAAGTCTGTGGAGAAGAAAGTCCAGAGAGAAGGGTGTTCAAGGAGTGTGTGCAGGCAGGTAGTGGAGAGAAGTCCTATCTTGGTCTGGCCCCACCCTATCTTTGCCCCCTGGATCTGGTGGCCCATCTGTTATTACTCAGACTCCCATGATTGCAATATGTTGCCTACATGTGCTGCTTCCTCCCTCCTGTCTTGGCCATTTAACCTGGTGGGGCTACCATCCAGACGTGTTGCTAACCAAGCAGCCCAGCCCACAAAACTCTGTGTTTCCAGAGTAAAGTGAAACAGGGATCAATTTGTAAAAACTGCTGTAAACACTTTCAAGTAAGAAATACATGCCATGACCCTGTCTCTGTCAAGGAACTTTTAATTTTCACATTATAAATGGGCATGATCAAGTAATTTGATATGCCACATTTTATTCCTAGGAATTAAAAAATGGATTTGTTGGATCAAAACTAAAGAAGAAACATAAGAACACTGAAAGTAAACCTAGCTGGAATGTTAACCTTAGGAAGTTTCCAGGTATGATACGACAGAACAAGGCAAGGTTTGGTATTCTAAACTCACCTAACAGGTTTGCTGCATGTTTTCTTGTCCACAGAAGTGTTGGAATAGGAAACACTGGAATAGAAAAGTAGGCTATACAATAATTTGAATTTTAGTGCTGTCCCAGCTAACAGTTTAAGACTACAGGGGATAAATAAGCTGTCCAACAAAGTGAGATTTATTAATTCATTTCAAAGAGGGACACCACACACCAGGGAACCACGGACATCTCACCAAAAAGGAAAAGTTGTAGTTGTAGGGTTTGGGGGCAGGGTGGAGTTTGGGTAAAATTTAAATGAAAGCAGAGTTTTGATAGGCTCAAAGCAAAGCTGGGCTGGGTGTGAAGTGGTAACGTGAGGTATGGACTGTGAAGGGGATTCAGGGTTCTGTTGCCTTGGAAACTACAAAGATGCATACGAAATGTTGTGTTCAGAAACCCTTATCTTTGCACCAGGGTTGCATCTCTATGTCATAGTGATTTAGGTCCTCCAGGGAAGAGTTGGATGTTTCATTCTTACTGATAGAATTCCAAACAGTAAAGTTTCTGATTATCTATAATTTTAGAGAACAAGGTTTTTTTCTCAGTAAGAAAGCAGTAGTCACTCAAAGAGGGGGATGTTAAGACATTCAACCACGGCAGTGTGTCTGTGGGAGGAGTGTTTCCTGCTAACCTCACCATTGGATTGATCTGTCTGTTTTCTCAGCCTGTTGTGGAATGTTGTAGAATGTAGTGTGAAAGATTATTTTTTCAGTCAGGACTTATTTTTTGTTTCTTCATTCTAATTAACTGAGTGTGTGTGGGTCTTTATATAATTGTTATTTCTAGGGAAAGAGTGTCATGACAGTGGTCCTTTATGAAAAAGTTTCCAACTAGGAGGACATCTTTGTGTGATGATATATAATTACAGATGCTCACAGAACAATGTTTTTAATATAATTGTAGACCTGGAAGTCGGTGAAAGATCTGACCCTAAAACTTTGAAAGATCTTCGCTTCTCAGGAAGTCCACTGGAAATCCCAGTTTACCGTGAAGGATCAAGTTCTAGACCGTCCACACGCCAGTCCCAGGTAACTTCTACACTCTTTAGTACCAAAGCACCTTCTATGTTTTTAATGCTTCCCATGAAATACTTCAAGGCTTCATCTCCTAGATTGTTGACCATGTACCAGGCACTGTTCCAGTGCTGGGAATACTGTGTCGGACAAGAAAAGTCCCTGTATTCATGAGGCTTACATTTTATTGGGGTTGGGGGCAGACAGATAATAAATAAGTAAATAATTAAAAAAAAACAAAACTTAAAACAGCAGTAAGTGTCATGAAAAAGATGAAACTGGATGATGAGATGGAGCCATGGTTCTCAAAGTGTGGTCCCCAGAACCATAGCATCAGCATCGCATTGGAACTTCCTTGAAATGCACATTCTCAGGCATGATGAACAAGGTGGGAGATGAGGTGGAAGGTGGCTGGGGCCAGAGTGCCTAGAGTTGTGGTTCTCAGACATAGCTGCATGCAAGTTAGAATTACCAGAGGAACTTCAAACCAATCCCAGAGACCTAACCTCACAAATTCTGATTTAATTGGTTTGATGTGGGTCTAGGCATGATTTTTTCTTTTTAAATACACCCCTAAGTGATTCTAATGGGCAGGCATGGTTGAGAGTCACAGATGCTAATCTGCCTGTAAGGAGTTTGGATTTTATTCTGGTTGCAAAGGGAATGTATCTGGAAGACAAGTATGATCCCATTTACATTTAAACTTTCTCTTTGGCCACTATGTGGAGATTAGACTGTGGAAGGAGAAGAGGGGAACACCAGTTAGGAGGACTGTGCTCCAGGTGAGAGATGACAGTGGCTCAGGCCAAGGTTGTAGAGGTGGTGAGGAAAGGAGGTGGTGGGATCCAGACAGGCTTGGCTGAGGGATCAGATAGATGGGGCAAGGGAGAGGGAGGAGCTAAAGATGGTGTCAGAGCTTTGGCCTGAGCATCTGAAGATGATGGTGACATTGACTGAGATGGAGAAGATGCAAGAGGAGCAGGTGTTCAGGGGCTCATGAGACATCAAGTGGAGATGTTGAGTAGACTGTTGGATATGCAAGTTCAAACTCGGGGGAGAGGTCAGGACTGAAGATATGTATCTGGAAATATTCAATATATAGGCGATGTTTAAAGTTTAGGTCTGAATGAGATCACTTGTCAAGGCTGTACAGAAAATAAAGAGTGGCACAAGACAAAATCCTCAACTTAGAGGTCGAGCAGGGGAAGAGGAGCCTGAAAGTAGTAAGAAAGCCAGAAGAATGTGGTGCCATGTAAGCCAAGAGAAGAAAGAGTTTCAAAGAGAAGGCAGAGGTCATTTATGGCACTTGTTACAGAAGAGTCTAATTAGACAAGGACAGAGAATTGCATTTTGGATTTGACAAGATAGAGGTGACTTATGACCTTAATAAAAGCCATATCAATGCATTCTCACTACCATAACACAAGAAAGATGCCCTTATACTGGTTGTCTACTACTACCATTATAGAACTTTGAGTTTTTAGAGTTTATAAAATCCAATTTAGACTTTTGGCATCTAAGGGCAACCCAGGCGCCTTTGCTTTCTTTCACTTATCTGAGCCCCAAGTATGATGTACCTGAAGTCATGTTTTCTATATAACCACAGCTTACCATCACATATAAAGGAGTCAAAAAGAATGGCTCCCAAATCTGGTTGTGTATCAGAATCAACCAGGGGAAACTTTAAATATATGTATAGGTTCCCACCCACCAACTCTTGCAATCCTCTTAGATTGTCTGGGATGGAGTCCCCGGATGTCTTTGATGATCAACCCAGTCTGAGAATAACTGGCCTAGAAGAGCAGTTATCCTTATCCCCAGGTCAAGCTCTTTCCTTCATTTCTAGACTCTAATGCCAAAGTATAACTCAGCCTGACCTAGTGGGTTCTTCCATCTGCCCACCCACTATATTTTCTGGAAGACTACAAAGCCCAGGCCAGAGGACCACACACCTGATAAGGCCTGCCTGCAAACTCCACTGAACAAAAGGGCAACCGTCCCTACAATGGAAGATTGCCTTTGCCAATCTTCTGGAAAGAATGATTACCTGGTTACAAAATGGACTAGTGAGCACACTTGACTCCTGTGGGCAGTGCATACCAGTGTGCCCCAAATATGAATACTGCTTTTGAGGTAAAACATATCATTTTGAAGAATGAATGGCATATGACAAAACACAATAACTACTTTAGGAAAACAGTCTCCCGTGGCCACAATTAATTGTAATGTGTCTGGAAATAGTTATTTTCTTTGTGCATGAATATTTGGATTAGCTTTCCCACTTAGTTGTTTAAAAGTTGTTGTTTACAAAAAAAAAAAGTTGTTGTTTACAAGGGGAAGATAGAATAAAATAATATTTAAAGATTCCAATTCAGAATCCCAAGAAACTAGGAACATAGGGAAAAAGACGAAGTTTGGGGAACTTGAGTAGAGTTCAGAAAGCCAGGGAGTCCGGAAAAGGACCATACGACTTTTTTCTTCTACTCTTTTTCTTCACGTTGGTAAGAGATTCTTCTCAATATTTCAGCTCAATCCCATCTGAAGCATACTTCAGCAAATATCAGAATTAATGATTCTGGTGGGTGTTATGTCAGCAACTACTAGGGAGATAGCGTGTCTCTGAGCTAAGCATCTGGCTTGAGGGTGTCTTCAGGGGCCAGGCAGCAGAGTAAATGTGTGCGACAGCCTGGGCAGAGGATAAATGATAGCTGACACCCAGCCTTAGTGTGAGGGCACAAGGGTCGTAGGGTCTCTGACAATGTGGAATGCCCCAGCTAGGTAAAGGGGTCACTCTACTCAGCTCCAGCCAACCCTTGACAAGAAGGATTGAGGGCTCAGTATTGCCACATCTGATGAATTTGCATGAGAAGCCAGAAACCTGCATCTTTATGTGTAATAACCTAATTTACAAATTTGACAGTTAGTTCAAATTTTGAAACACTGTGGGGGCCAGTATACATTGGGCCAAATGGAAACTCACTGGAAGACCAGATTTGGCCAGAGGACCACGACTTGGCAATTTCTGGTCTAGGCCATGTTAGATGCAATACAAAAGCAGTGAAAAGCTGTGGCTGCTCTCCATTGCCTGTAAGATAAAGTTTGTAGTCCTGAGCTCAGCACACATGCTGTCAGGTAGTCTTGAGTTCAGTACACATACTGTCCACGAGCTCAAGCAAGTGACTCAGCCCTTCTGAGCCTCCGTATCCTCATCTCAAAAATGGGAATTACATGAGCCTCTTGATGTGCACTGAGATGGACACAATATCATTTCTCTGGAATTGGTGCCAAAATGCACAGCTGAATCCAATTATGAGGAAACATCAGACAAAACCAAATTAAAGGAGATTCTATGAATTAACTGGCCTGTTACAAATATCAAGATCATGAAGGATAAAGAAAGACTGAGGAACTACTCCAGATTAGAGGTGACAAAAGGGACATGGCAACTAATGCAGAGTGTGGTATGGGACTGGATCCTAGACCAGGAAAAACTATGTAGCTGTAAAGGACATCATTGGCATAACTGATGAAGTCTAAATAAAGATCTGTGTAGTAGATAATAGTGTCGTATCACTGCTACCTTTTCTGATTCAGATACACTGTTGTATAAGAGGACAACCTTCTTAGGACATTCACACTCAATTATTCAGGAGCAAAGGGACATCATGACTGCAACTTATTCTTACTTGAGTTAGAGAGAATAAAGGCAAATGGGGCAAAATGTTAACATAAATAATTGGTCAAGCTGGGCATTATTTGTACTATCCTTGCAACTTTTCCATGTTTGAAATTATCTCAAAATAAAATGTCACAAAAATAAAATTGGTTAATATTACCTACCTCATAGGGTCCTTGTGACATGTCAAGGAGATGATGGCCACAAACTACCAGGCATATTTTGCTACTGTTAGACCTTCCGTAAGTGTTAGCTTTCCCCATCAAGTTCCTTCTTCAGCCTTTCTTTCTGTCCCATTCTCCTGCCACTTTAGACCACATCAAGCCCCCCGAGTCCCAGCATAGGCCATGCACTGCTCTGTCACTGTGCCTTTGCCACAGGGTTTCTTCTACTGGGAATTCCTTTTGTCTTTCTGTCCACTTGATGAACTTTTCTTTCCTTTCCCAGGCCCATCTCGGAAGTTACTACCTCTGAGAAGCCCTGCTCCCCTAGAGCAAGTGAATGTGATTGTTCCCTCCTCCAGGTTCCCATGAGACTGAGCACAAATGTGTCACCCTACTGAACCCATTGTGTTTCAGTTATTTTATATGTACATGAGTTCAGCTCCTTGGGGGCAGGGACCATGTAATATTTATCTTTGTCCCCTTCCCTGCATCACTCACAGTGCCTGGTACAAAGGGGATACCCAAATAATAATGTACTGAAGGAAGTTAAATGTTTCTGGATAACAGCAGACAGTTGATGCACATATTCTTATAGGAGTTTCCTAGAGATAAATAATTTTTGAGAAAAATGAGTACTAACTTAAGTCTTTAAATTCTAAAATCTGGTTTGTGATGGTAAATTCAGATCTTTTTTTTTTATTGTAAACACTATTTTTAATGAAATATACATATCTGATTATGAATAGCACTTTAAGTAATTTTTACATATTAGGTACCAGAGTAATAATTACTTATGACCTTCCCCGTAATTTTACTATACCATAGCCTTTACCATTGTTATATTGACTACATATCTATATACACCTATATTCTTAATTTTAGTCCCCTGGTTTTGCACATATAAGGAGCCGGAAGAGTTTGACAAGCACAGAGATCATGAGAATTCAGAGGGAGACAGACTTTCTCAAGTAAGTATCGTATTGTCTTTACTCTGTCTTACATCCTATAAAGATACATTGTGGTCAAAGAGAATTTAAAGATGGGACATAACAATCGTTTTGCCCCTCTCCAACTTTTTAAATTAAATTTTTACAGCTTTTTAAAAGGTATAATTGACATACAATAAACTGCATATGTATTTAAAGAGTTGATGTATGTTATGTAACCATGAAACTATCACCATAATCAAAAAAACGAACAAATTCATCTCCTCCAAAAGTTTCCTGTATTGTACCCAATTGTAAGTCCTCACTTTCACCCCTTCTCATCCCCAGGCAACTTTTGATCTGCTTCTTGTCACGATAGCTTAATTTGCATGTGATTTTCACATATCAGTAGAGAAATTCAGCATGTACTCTTTTTTGCCAGGCTTCTTTCTCACTCAGCATAATTATTTTGAGATTCATCTGTGTTTGCTTGTAACAAACATCTATTTCTTTTTATTACTGAGTAGTATTTCACTGTATGGATACACTACAATTTGTTTATTCACTTATTGATGGGCATTTGTATTATTTCCAGTTTTTATTATTACAGATAAAGTTGCTGTGAGCATTTATACAGGAGTTGTTGTATGGTACATATGCTTTCATTTCCCTTGGGGTAAATGCCTTGAAGAAGAATGACTGGATCATATGATAGGTATATGTTTACCTTTTAAGAAGTGACCAAATTGTTTTCCTAGGATTGCAGGCCACCACACCTGGCCCCTGCTGAGAGTTTTCTTTTTAAAAAATCAGGAATAGATGTTGAACTTCATCCAAAGCATTTTTTCATCTATTAAGAGGATCATATGATTTTTCTTTTCCTTTTTTTT
>RJWJ010019751.1:0-29881 GCA_004363605.1 Indri indri | reverse complement strand
TCTCACTCTGTTGCCCTGGCTAGAGTGAGTGCCGTGGCATTAGCCTAGCTCACAGCAACCTCAAACTCCTGGGCTCAGGCGATCCTCCTGCCTCAGCCTCCCGAGTAGCTGGGACTACAGGCATGTGCCACCATGCCCGGCTAATTTTTTCTATATATTTTTAGTTGTCCAGATAATTTCTTTCTATTTTTTTTAGTAGAGACTGGGTCTCGCTCTTGCTCAGGCTGGTCTCGAACTCCTGAGCTCAAACAATCCGCCTGCCTCGGCCTCCCAGAGTGCTAGGATTACAGGTGTGAGCCACCGCGCCCGGCCCCATCTTTGTTTTTAATGTTTGTCTTCTAAGGACAATTACACTGTTTCACAAATGGCCAAGACATAAGGTTGAAGAAACAATGTTCTCTCTGGATTGTGATTGACTCAGTTTTAGTCTGAGTGTGATGGGAAAGCTTAATGATTACCTTAATAGTTGTCTCTTCAGATAAGTTAGGTAGGATGCTTATTAATTGAAAGACCAATTTATCCATTTGTAAAAATAAAGGTATTAATAGCAATACTCAAATCACTGGCTTATTGAAAAAAATTTAGAGAAGACCAATGTGACATGCTTTGTTCAAAGAAATGCTTAGCATAACAAATCTCAAGATGTGGAGGCGGCTGTTGAAGTAGCAGCAATGATAGTAATAAGAATCATTAATATGTTATTAATTTCTAGTCATTCCTGAGTACAACTGAAATCATTGTCATAAAGACTAACCAAATTTCCCAGAGGAAATCATTTTGCATTGACTGTTCAATAAATGATTGCAGAATCAAATAGAATTGACCTGGACATTTCATCTGGAGATGTACGACTTCCATCTGTGAATTGTGGAATGTTTCTCAGACTAGAGTAACAGGACAGGTGTGGCTAATTTAGGGACCTTATGGTGAACATTCTGATAATGTGAGAGACCCTGAAATACCCACTGAAATCCGTATGCTAACATAGTAGTCTCTTCATGGCATTTTTAATCTCTTTGTTTCTTAGGGTGTAAATGGCTGGATTCAGGAGAGGTGTGATGACTGCATAAAATACAGCAAGAAACTTGTCCAGCCAGGTGATGCTGACTGGCCACAAATAGATGAAGATGCAGGGTCCAAAGAATAGCACCACTACTGTGATATGGGCAGTGCAGGTAGAGAGAGCCTTGGATGCTCCATCCTTAGAGTGAAGGCAGACAGTAAACAAAATATGGGAGTAAGAGATCAGCAGCAGAATGAAGCAGATGGTCCCCAGTGCACCACTGTCAGCATTTATCAACATTTCTAGAATATAGGTGTCCATGCACGCTAGCTTGATCACCAATGGAATATCACAGAAAAAGCTATCCAGTTCCCTGGGTCCACAGAAGGGCAGCTTTATAATCACAACTAGTTGGCTTATTGAATGCACAAAGCCAATGATCCATGATGTCATCACTAACCCAATGCACAGATGTCTGTTCATGATGCTGGAGTAATGGAGTGGCTTGCAGATGGCCACGTAACGGTCATAGGCCATTGACACAAGCAGCACCATCTCACCCCCTCCAAAGAAGTGTCCAAAGAATATTTGACACATGCACCCTCCAAAGGAGATGGTCTTATTTTCCTTCAGAAAGTCTGTGATCATTTTAGGGGTAGTGACTGAGGAAAGGCAGAAGTCAATGAATGAGAGATTGGCTAACAGGAAGTACATAGGGGAATGGAGATGGAGGTCAGTAATGATTATGATCACAGTGAAGATGTTGCCTAAAATGGTGATCAAATAAAGTGAAGAAAATATCACTAGGAAGAAGGCCTGGAGCTCCCATGAATCACAAAGCCCAAGAATAATGAATTCAGACACCACAGACTGGTTTACTTCTTCCATTTAGTCCAGTTTGTTGTAAATTCACCTGAACAAAAAAAAAAAAAAAAAAAAAAAAAGAGGTGTGACGTCAGATTTTCTGAATAAACAACATGTGAATCAAGAGGATTTTTTAGTGTTGATCAGTCAGTGCCAATTTGATGGTGAGTACATGTGGTGCCTATTCTTCCATTCTTGTGATACCTCACTTCAGAAGATATTCTTTGGAGGTAGGGGTGCTGGGGGTGGGTAAACTCACAATTAATGGTGAGCGTTGTAGCGGAGGGGAAGGGCACATCTCAAATCATGGTTGGGATGTGGCAAAGTCATAACACGTAACCAAAATGTTTGTATCCCCATAATATCCTTAAATAAAAAACAAAAAATATTTTAAAAAAGAGGATTTCTTAAACATTACTGACAGAAGTGAATACTAGTAAAATCGCTTTGGAAAAAAAATTGGTCTTATCTTGGAAAGTTTAATATTCACATATTCTATGGCCCAGTAATTTCATTCCCATTTATATCCCAAGATAAACTATTGCATATGTGTACAAGGAGAAATTTATAATAACTCCCATTGGCAAAACAATGAGATACTTGTTCTGAACCACAACGAACACTACATAAAATCAGATAAAATACCTTAGTAAAATATAATAATGAAGAGGAAAAAAGTTTAAAATGGATCCATTTGGCACAATTTTTGTAAGGCAAAAAGCAATAGAACACTAAGAGTATACTTTTCAAGACAAAGTATATAAGTGACAAAACTATTTATGAAATAAAAAAGAGAAAATGTAAGATGTAAGTAACCTCAGATGAGGGAGGCCAAAGTTGGCATTAAGATGAGTACATAAGCATATAAGCACATTATAAATTTAGTTCTTTTATTGCATTGTTTTCATAGATGTAATTTTATTAATTAATAAATAAACATACATAATGGGCATGGAAAAATGATGAGAATATGTATGAATCAAAAATTATGGTCAGTTCAATACTGTGGACCTGAGGTAAAATAACATTCTTCTTTAGAAGGACATTTTATTGTTTAAGGACTATATGGTAGAAAAATAGTTCCCATATATAAATTGAAAGTCTGGAAAATATTAAAACATTACTGAAAGTCAATAATTCTTTCATTAATGAATAAGTAAATGAATCAATCGGTAAAAAAATAAAGGTACTAATACCAGTCTAAACAAAATGACAAAATGTTTTTCACCAATGAACACAGATAGATAACTAAGTACAAGAGCAGATGAACCAGTCAAGGAGAAGGTGGTTAACTATCTGTGAAATAATAAACGTTCCAGGCATAAGGAAAGGATAAATCATGAGCATCAGGGAGAAATTTTCTCTGATCATGAGACTCAAAGCTTATGTCATCTATAAGAAACTGTTCAAAACCTGAGATATACCACAGACACAGTGACTCCCGAGGTTTAGTCTTCAGCATAGAACCCTAAATTGTGTTTGGAAGCCCATTTGCGTGACATGATATAGGACCATAGGATACACTTCTGATATTAAATTTCTAATTCAAAACAAGATGGCTTCTGAGAAACTAAAATCTGCAAGTCTCTACATGGACTAAAATGAACCGAAGTCCGTGGTGAAGACTAGGAGAGGGCCTGTGCATCAAGTCACTTGAGAAAAAGATTTTAGTGTTACAAATTAGAGGGTGCTTCAGACACAGAGACTCCGGGTGCAAATTATCAGAGTTAGATAATTCCCTCCATTTTCAGCATCTCCATGGAAGCATTTTCCACTGTCTCATCTGCCTTAGACTAAGAAGCCATAGATTTCAAAATACATTGTGTTCCCCCTAACTATCATTGGCAGAAGACTTTCTTTTGCAATGTCAGGGTAAATGGCATATACAACCTAACTAGATTTCTTACCAACAAGTTATAGAAACTTTGTCTCTAAATTAACTCATTTTTGCTATTTAAATTAACTCCTTTAAAAATCTAATTCTGTTAATCTGGAAAGTAGATTTATTTTCTTTCCACTTCTTGCTTTCCCACTTCCCTTTTTTCTCTTTCCTCCCAGTTTACCTTCTCCTTTTCCTTCTTCTTTTTTAAGTATCTGGATCTCAAGGGCTTCGCCAGAATGGATCACTTTTCTCCAATAGCCATGACTATTTCCTGATGACTGGTCTTTACAGCCATTTATCAAAGTTGGGAAACAGCTAAATAGCACTTGCAAAAAAAATTTTTTTGAGACAGGGTCTCACTTTGTTGCCCTAGCTAGAGTGCAGTGGTGTCATGATGGCTCACTGCAACCTTGAACTCCTGGGCTCAAGCAGTCCTCCTGCCTCAGTCTCCCAGGTAGCTGGGACTACAGGTGCACGCCACCACACTGGGCTAAGATTTCTATTTTTTGCAAAGATGGGGTCTCACTCCTGCTCAGGCTAGTCTTGAACTCCTGAGCTCAGGCAATCCCCTCTCGGCCTCCCAGAGT
This sequence comes from Indri indri, assembly GCA_004363605.1. Classification (NCBI taxonomy): domain Eukaryota; kingdom Metazoa; phylum Chordata; class Mammalia; order Primates; family Indriidae; genus Indri; species Indri indri. Next base: position 25,545 of record RJWJ010019751.1, on the reverse strand, counting down.
GCTAGGATTATAGGCATGAGCCACCATGTCTGCCCCTAAATAAAATTTTTTTTAAAAAATTTTCTGTATAGCTCAGGGCTGTGCTAAGTACTTTTAATCACTATTTCATAATAATGATAATGATTAGACTCATTTTATAACTGAAAAAGGCAAGTGAATACAAGGTAAATGCCCAAAGTAACACAGATAATAGATGACATACTAGTTTTAGCTTCTGGAAAGAATGTTGCTTTAGAGAAGAGTTTAGTTTGGTTGAGAGTGAATATGATTTCTATGAATCATGAAAACAATAGCAAAACTCTTCCTAAGAATACATATCCTGTGAAAAGATAACTGACGTAAGAAAAAATATAAATGAAACTGTATGAAACATGTTCTATGTATCTATAATAATTCTGTTATTTTTGCTCATGGCACTAATAGCTTCAAGTTATTTGCTTATTGAGTCTGTGCTTATCCCTATTGTTGCATATAATTGAAGTTGTTAATGTTGTTGTTATTTAAATTCAGTAGTATTATTGGATACCAGTGATAAAAATAAGGGCAAAATTAGAAAGTATTAGATTTGGAAAGGGCTTTATTTTTTCTAGTCAAGTCAACAAAACTTTACTGAATATTTTCTTACAGTGTGCACAATCTCTACTAGGTACTTCAGATGAAAAAGAAATAGATCGTAGGTATTATAAGTTATAAAAAATGTAAAAAACAATGGTTGCTTTTCCACCTTATTACTTTAAAGGTTGTTAGTATTATTTTAAATCATATTAACAGCAATATTAATAATATCATTATAATTAATTTTCAAGCATGTCCTAAAGTGGAAAGAATAATCTCTAGATTCTAAGAGTATATGCTTATAAAATCAAATGACTTAAAGCAGAACTCACCAATGAGAAGAAAACTTAGGAAGATAAAAAAGAAAAAGAAAATAAGACCATTCCTATTTCTTTTTTGAGCTGCTAATTTCAGGGGCATGTGAAAACTAAGTCTCTCTTTGTGTCTCCCTGTGTGCCAGAAATTTCCACTCACATTGTCTAACTTCATCTTCACAATAACTCCACGGAATGTGTCTTATTCTGAGGTTGACCCTCAGTGTGACCTGTTGCAAGTCTCAGAGTTGAGGAGCAGCATGACTATTATGCATGCCCAGTGTTCTCCGACTCTAGTCCTTCTCCTTCTGTGGTGCATCTCCTGTTCAGTCCAAGAGCATAATTGAATTTCCGTATTAGCCACTGACTGTTATAGATTTTAAGAAATTTCCCTCCACATTTTCTACCAGATTTCTTCCTGATCTAAATTATTAACAATCAATTTTCTCTTTGCTTGGAAATTTCTGTTAATTATACTTACATATCTGTGTCTGGAACAATCCCTTAATTCAGAAAAAGTCTGGACCTTGATGACTGTGGATCTGTGGGAAGAGGCCTTCCTCAACCAGGGCATCTAGTGAGCTGTGAGACGGTATAGAAGGCCTTACCTTTGATGCTGTAGAGTCCAGATGTCCCAAGATGTAGCTGGGAGAAGAAACCCTTGATATTTATGGAAGCTAGTTAGCTATCCCAGTGTGGAAAAATGGTATTAAAACATTGTGAAATTCTCTTAAATGTAATAGAGGAAGGGATGTAAAGGACAAGTTAAGAAATGTGTAGAGCATAGACTGTATCTTACCAGATAGATGTCGTATCTGACCAGATTTTTTCCCATGGATTAAGCATTGCCCATATTTTAACTAGAGTCTGATATAAAATCATATTGCAGCAAAATAAGTAATCCATTTTCTGCAGTGGTACCAGTGTTCATGGGAGGGTGTGATGCATATATTTAACTGCAGGGTAGCCTCTGGGGTGGGAAACTTTCAAGCTACCTATATCATATTCCTCTGAGACTTCATAGTTTCTGAGTTCCTCTGAATTGAGAGTATCACTTGATAGTGTGCCTTTTGTTAAAGTCAAAGAAAAAGAGACCTGGCAAATACAATTATAAAGGTTCTAATGATAAAAGTTAGACACAGTTTTAAAATATTTCATTGTTTAATTTTTTTTAAAGGAAAACATTATTTCAGAACTGACTGCCATTTTTAACCCCAGCAGAAGCCAGATGACTTATGTGGGTGGAAGTGGATGACAAGCAGTGGGAGAAGAGCTAGTCACTGATGCAGCCAACTGTGAACAGCCAGCCTTAAACCATTTTAGTCTGCGGAGTTTTAATGCAGAGTACAGAAACATGTTAAGGTCTCAAAAATTTCTGTGCTTCTTTGAGCAAAGTTCTAAGTTTAACATACTAAGTAAAAAACAGTATAATTAATATTCTTCTAAATAATAAAGCAATATTGGAAGCCTACCTTTTATTTTGATTTTATTTATAAAGTATTAAGTAAATTCAGTTTTACCATTCAAAATTCCAATGCCTTTAGAATTTGAGAAAGTTCTATGAAAGGCTGCCTCTATCTCTTTTTTATTATTACTTTTTTCACTAGAAATAACTTTTGTACACATTTTAAGGAGGTTATTATATGCATACGTCAACATATATATATGGAGGAGTCCTGTTTGTTTTTTGATTACAAATACAGATGTTCCTCAACTTACAATGGGGTTACAACTTGATAAATTCATCATCAATTGAAAATAGTGTAAGTTGAAATTCATTTAATATATCAAAGCCTACATGCTTAGTACACTTTCATTAGCCTATAGTTAGGTATAATCATCTAACATAAACCCTATTTTATATAAAGTATTGACTATCTCATGTAATTTATTAAATACTACACTAAAAGTAAAAAACAGAATAATTATATGGTTACCCAAATAATGATTTTTACTGATGCATATGTAAAGTTGAAAAATTATAAGTCAAATTATCTTAAGTCGAGGATCATCTGTATATGGAAAAGTATTTTAATACTGAAAATCAAATTAAAGGCACAATACCTTTCACAATAGCAACAAAGAAAATAAAATACTTAGGAATATATTTAACCAAGGAGATGAAAGACCTCTACAACGAGAACTATGAATCACTGAGGAAGGAAATCACAGAGGATGTAAACAAATGGAAAAACATACGGTGCTCATGGATTGGCAGAATCAACATTGTTAAAATGTCTATACACCCAAAGTGGTACACAGAATCAGTGCAATCCCCATTAAAATACCAATGTCATTTTTTACAGATTTATAAAAAATAATTCTACACTTTGTATGGAGCCACAAAAGAGCCTGAATAGCCAAAGCAACCTTAAGCAAAAGAAACAGAGCAGAAGGCATCACTTTACCTGACTTCAAACTATATTACAAGACTATAGTAACCGAAACAGCATGGTATGGACACATAAACAGACATGTAGACCAACTGATCAGAACAGAGAGCCCAGACATAAAGTCATTCTCATATTGCCATTTGATCTTTGAGAAAGCAGACAATAATACACACTGGAGAAAAGAACCTCTATTCAATAAATGGTGCTGGGGATATGGGATAGCCACATGTAGAAGATTGAAACAGGATCCTTACCTCTGACCACTCTCAACAATTAATTCAAGATAGATAACAGACCTAAACCTAAGGCATGAAACCATAAGAATTCTAGAAGAAAATGTTGGAAAAACTCTTCTAGATATTGTCCTAGGCAAAGAATTTATGAAGAAGACCCCAAAGGCAATTGCAACAAGAAAAATCAATAAATGGGACTTGACTAAATTAAAACTCTTCTGCACATCCAAAGAAATAATCAACAGAGAGAACAGACAACCTCTATGGGAGAAAATATTTGCATGTTATACATCCAATAAAGGGCTAAGAGCCAGAATCTACAGAGAACTTGAGCAATCAGCAAGAAAAAAATCAAACCCCATTAAAAAGTGTGCAAAAGACATGAACAGAAGCTTTTCAAAAGGCGAAAGACTAATTACCAATACACATGAAAAACTGCTCGATGTCTCTAATCATCAGGGAAATACAAATCTAAACTACAATGAGATATCACCTAACTCCAGTGAGAATGGCTTTTATCAAAATGTCCAAAAACAACAAATGCTGGTGTAAATGCAGAGAGAAAGGAGCACTTATATACACTGTTGGTGGGACTGCAAGCTAGTATAACCTCTATGGAACATAGTATGGAGATTCCTAAAAGAACCAAAAGTAGACCTAACAGTTGATCCAGGAATCCCGTTACTGGGTATTTACCCAAAGGAAAAAAAGTCATTTTGTCAAAAAGATACTTGCACTCAAATATTTATCACAGCACAATTCATAATTGCGAAGATGTGGAATCAACCGAAACACCCATTGATTCATGAGTGGATTAATAAAATGTGATATATGTATACCATGGAGTACTACTGAGCCATAAAAAATAAACTAATACCTTTTGTGACAACCTGGATGGAACTAGAGACCATTCTCCTAAGCAAAGTATTGTAAGAATGGAAAAACAAATACCATATGTACTCATTACTAAATTAGAACTAACCGATCAGCACTCATGTTGACATATGGAAGTAAAACTCAATGGAAATCAAGTAGGTGGGATGGGGGAGTAGGGAAATTGGTAAAATCACACCTAATGGGTACAATGCACACTTGTAACTTTGACTCAAACTGTTCAGAATCAGTTCATGTAGCCAAAACATTTGTGCCCCCGTAATATTCTGAAATAAACAATAAAAAAAAAAGTTCAAGTCTAACCTGTGCTACATAGCAAGACCTGTTCTCTAAAATAAAGGAAAAAAGAGAAAGAAATAGATGAAGTTAATTTTAATTATACATTGTGTTTAACCCAGTATAGCTCAAATATTATTTCAAGGTGTAATCAATATTACGAATGATTCATGAGATTAAAAACAAGAAAAGAAAGTTATAGGCAAAAATCTCTTGTGAACACAGATGCAAAAATTCTTTTTAATATACATATTAGATGTACATATATTGGGGGTACCTGTGATAATTTAATACATTCATATCAATTCAGGATATTAGGACTATCCATTACCTTAAATATTTATCTTTGTTTACATCAGGAACATTTGAATTATTTTCTTCTAGCTATTTTGAAATTATAATTGATTAATGTCAAATATAGTTACCCTACTGATCTATCAAACATCAGGAAAAAATTCTTAACAAAATATTAGCGAATTAAATCCCATAATATATAAACAAATTAAAATCCATGGCCAAGTGGTATATTTATTCTATTTATGCAATACTAGTTCAACAGTTGAAAATCAACTAATGTAATCTACCACATCGGTAGGGCTGAAGAATAAAAGTCACACCGTCATATCAATTGAGGCATCAAAAGATTTTCTGCGTTTTGTGTATAACAAAATCTAACACCGATATATGATAAAAATTCTTAGCAAACTAGGAATAGAGTGGTATTTTCTCAACTTGATAAGGAACACTTATGAAAAAGCAACAGCTAACATCACACTTTATGTGGAGAAACTGGATGCTCTCCCCAGTTTTATATTTAGGTCTATGATCCATTTTGAGTTAATCTTATAACCTATGACCTTGCTATAATTGCTTAGTTCCAGGAGGAACCTATATTTTAAAAAGTCCACTAGCCCATGCTGTTTTAAATGATTGAATAAACTTATAAGTGGGAGAGAAGACACAAATCTGCTGTGCAGAATGATTCCGAGTAACTTATGTAAATACTTCACCCTAAAGAAAAGGGAGCATGATTCCCCATTTCTGAAATGTGGGATGGACATAGTGACTTCTTTCCAAAGAGTACGGTATTGAAAGAGGGAAAAATAACTTTATAGTAACAAAAGCCGACAAACACTATTTCAGCCAGATGATCAAAATGAACATCAGCAGCAAAAATTATGTTCATGGAATATATCCTTGATATGATGTGATGAAAGTCACACTATTTCACTTTACCTGTCATCTTCCTCCCCCACAGCCATAACCCTGATCTACTTAGGAGAAAAAAAATCAAATAAATTCCATTGCTGGGATTTACAATATAACTGACTAGTATTCCTCCAAGCTGTCAAGATCATCAAACACAAGGAAAGTGTGAGAAAATGTCATAGCCAAGCATAGCCTAAGGAGATGTGACAGCAAAAGACAAGAGGTAAAAACTAAGAAAATTTGAAAAAAATGGAATTTAATTAATAATAATGTACCAATATTGATTTATTTACTGTAAGAATGTACCACACTAATGTAAGATGTTACTAGAGGAAACTGTGTTGGGTGTATGTGTACATATGTTTGTGAATTCTCTATTCTATCTGCTCAATTTTTCTGTAAATCTATAACTGCTAAAAAATAGTATGTTAATAAAAAATTTGAAACAAAGGATAAACAGTATTATGTACATAGAAAGTGTTTTAAAGAATGTGTTTTACAGTGGTTACTTTGGGGATGACTAGTAGGAGAAGGGTTTTAATTTTCACTTTACACTGTTTTATATTTTTAAAATGGTCTTATCATGAATACATTTACCTTAGAATTAAACAAAAAAAGGAAAATAAAGTTGGAGAAATCACACTACCCAATTTCAAACCTTACTATACAGCCACAGTAATATAAACAGTGTGGTACTAGCATAAAGATAGACATATAGACAAATGGAACAGAATTGAAACTCCAGAGGTAAACCCAAACATGTATGGTAATTGATTGTTGACAAGGGTGCCAAGACTATTCAATGGGAGAAAGATAGTATCTTCATTAATGATGCTGGGACAACTGTATATGCAAAAGCAATTTAATAATATGCTTCCAACAGAACTTTAAATTACACTTATTTAAAGAGTCTGTTAATAGCTATTACTTCTTCCCTAGGATTAATCTAAATGATGTTTAATTTATAAATAAACATTAAAATGCCAGATTTTGATATTCCTTGATGATATTTTGCTGTTATATTTGATTAGATATAGTTTCCTTTGTTTTGCATTTACTCTCTTAACAAGACTTACAAATTTTTCCCTTTAAGGCCATGGGAATTCCAAAGTAGAATTCCCGTGATAAATGGCCTGGATACTCAGATCGCAAGTCATCAAGCAGTCACCAAAAGCTGTTGTTGGAGCTGGAGCAGTTGTGAGAAGCACTAACCATATAGCATCAAAGAGGGCAGCATTTGTTGAAAGATCCAGTAATAGTGAAAATATTGCTTTCCAGAACTCTTTTTCCTTTTTCTTTTGGCCAGGTAAGTGGAGATGGTATAATTAACGTCAGTAGCCTACTAAAATTATCAGCTATTTTCCATATACAGGCAATGTATAGTACTTATGCCACAACATTAAAACTTTCTTTCATCTCCATTTCTGTTTTTCAATTCGGCAAGTACTTATTGAAAATTCACTCATACCAGTTGTTCCAGGAGAGGTTAGAATTTTCATTGCCTACGTTGTTTCTTGATTTACAGGGAAATTTCTGAGTCTAGATTTCAAGACAGACTAGCAACAACCTTTGAAATTGGTTTTGCAGCGAATTGCCTAAGAGCTGCCTTTGTGTGTGACAATTTCTAGAGTAACAATTATTTTTTAATAACTCTAATAATTAAATAATAATTCTAATAATTAAATAATTCTAATTCTAATTATTTTTTAATAATTCTATTGTCATCAGTTTTCCAAAGGATTAAAATGTAGGATAAACATTCTAAATGTAGGAATAACATTACTATTAATTATCTGTCCATTTATATACATATACATGCCCACATCCATCCAAATATCCACCTTTCTCTCAAATTCACGATGCTTACTGTGGGCTGTGATTTCTGACTACAAGGCAGTCCCTGCTCTCAAGAAGCTCTTAGACCTAGCATGGGAGACAAGGAAACTAGTCGATGTAAATTATATTATAAAACAGTTAAAATAAGAGGTCTGCAAGTACAATGTGAGAGCATGGAGGAAAAATATCTAATTCAGACTGGAGTAGAGAGGGAGACACTCTTATTATTTTTTTTTTTATTTCAGAATATTATGAGGGTCCAAGCATTTTGGTTATATGTAATGCCTTTGCCTCGCCCAAGCCAGGGCTAGAAGCGTGCCTTTCCTCCATACAGCACTCCGTCTCCATTAGCTGTGAGTTTACCCCCCAAACCCCCCACCTGACTGACATTTGATGGACTACCATGTTGAATTGATGCATGAGGTGGAATTTTTAGAATAAGAAGTAATGAGCTAAAGGAATAAGTCAGGGATCCCTTTAATGTGAAAAAAGCATGGGTAAACCTGAGAGTCTTGAAAGAACAAGGAGTGTCCCTACAGTTCTTCAGGTTTGTGAGGTGGAGAGGCTGGATGTGAGGCTGGGGAGACGGGCAGCAGGCAGATCCCAGAGCTTTATTGCCATCATGAGATGTTGTGCAGGCAGACGTCACTGAGGGATTTTGAGTAGTGAGTAGGCAAGACCCAGGAAATATTCCATTGGTTTACTTCTTAACTGCTTCTTTTTTAACCTTAAAGGTATCTCTTCTTGCTTGCTTCTATTCTTCTCTCCTATATTTTTTCCTCTTTTCATTCCTGTCCTTTCTCTCTGATCTCCTCTACTTCCTAAAAAATACTGGTAATAGACAGCTCAAAAATATGAGGTTTTTATCTTGGTGATGAATCCCTTACTGAGAATATTTTCTGTTAAGTGACAATTGTGATTTTTTAAAATGAGAAAACAGATGTTTACACATTTGTAAAATTTTATTTTAATTTTTTAAATACTTACTTGAATAAAGCTTTATTTCAATTTTAAATGCAAGTTTAATGCTGGGATCACTTCATTCTGAATTTGCAGGCCGTGTATCTCAAAACCCTTATTTTGCATTTTAAAAATCTATTTTTTAGTCAAAAGCAATATTTTAGACCATTTAAATAATATAGAAATATAGACCTTAGGAAGTGAAAGCTTCATGTAATTCTACTTTTCAGGATTCAACATTGGTAATGTTTGGTGTGCATTCTTGGGGATTTTTAAAATTCAAACACACCCACAAAATTTCATATTATTAATTTTATTGTGCATTTTATTGTTTTTCACTAAATTAGAAATCTTTCCAGATCTGTGTATGTAAAACTATTTATTTATTTATTTTGTGAAACGATTTAGATAGTTTTAACAGCTTCATAGTATTCCATTGTATAGATGCACTATGATGTGATTAATACTTTCACTATTGATTAACACGTGTCAATAACACTGTATGTATATATATGTGCATATACAAATAGATATATGTTATATATATAACATTTGTTCTTGTGCTAGTATGTCCAGAAATAGATTTGTACATTTTAAATTCTAATAAATATTGTCAATTTGTAATTCCTTGAACAGTGTGTAAGAGTAACTTTTATTTTGAGACTTTCAAAATACTAAGATTTCACTGATTTCTTATTTCTCTTATTTCTCTCTCTGTTTTTCTCTTTTCTTTTCCTGTTGATTATTAAACAAAAAACCACGAAGCTCCTAAGACTGATGAGACTGAATGTCAATAAATATGTTTACTGGCTATTTGTATGTGGTGGTGTTTCTGTTGTGAGCTACCTATGAATGCCTTCCAACTTTTTAAAATTAGACCTTCTCCTTGTGGTGTTAATATATATTGACCTTTCTACCAGCCATAATACTCTGACTGCTGATATTTTTCCTTTCCTATTGAACTATATAAAATGAAGACATTTTACTTTAATAATTTTTAACATTTAGAAAATAAGCAAACAAAAATAAATCACTCAATTTTCTTACTATTAAAAATCTATGAGTATTTTTTTTTCACTAACTTTTCCTTTGGTCTTTAAAACATTTTTTTCAGTGGGACTATACTGAATGTACATTTTTTGTATTCCTGAATATATCTCTTTTAAAACCCTCGCATTATATGACCAAACCTTTAGATAGAGACTTAATTATAAGTCCTTTGAAATGCCACATCCACAGTCATTCACCTAAGTGATTATCCCCTTTTTTCTTGCTCAGTTTCGCTCTTTTTTCCACTTACTGTCTACAAGGTTTTCCATCCAGGGCCCGTGGGATGGACCTCAAAGCATCACCCTTGTAGTGTTTCCTTTCGGCTGCAATATCTGCTTCATGTCTATAATGCTCAGGACGCCTGCTCCTGTCTGGTGTAAGCTACACTCCAGTCCACTTTTGACTATAATGGGTCCCTACTGCTCCTACCAGTTTATTCTGCTTTGTTGCTGAGGCTGTGCAGGGTTGAGCCTGGGCAGAGCCTGGCCTTGGTGTGGAGCAGCACGGGGAGGAAGGATCCTGGGAAAATGAACGTTTGTCAGTGGTGAGGTTCTGGGGGAGGGCGTGGTGATGGCCATGCAAGTGGGGAACTTATGGTATTCAATTCAGATGTGGAACAAGCATTAATAATTTGGCTTGGTTGCTTAAAGATAAAGTACTTTAGAAAATTAAGAAACAAAAAATAATTTAGTAGATTAGATTCTATAAAATTGATATTTGACCATTTTTGGACCTACTGAAAGGACAATTTTATATGATTCAAACTAATAAATACATATAAGCCTGGAGATTAACAATATATTGATAAGCGTTAAAGAAAAGCATCTATTTTTTCCTAGATACGCAATTTTCAAACATGGGCTTCCTCTATATTTTGTCTTGTAACCACCTCTTTTTACTCAAATATATATTTTTCACATATTTTCATAGTATTAATTTTTGTTTCTATATATGAGGTTGAAGTTTGATATCTATTTAGAACGTGACTTTTAGAGAAATTATATCAATTTACACTATCACTGTCAATGTATGAGAGTGTTTAGTTTCTTACAGCCTCGTCCATAATAAATTATCAATTTCTAAAAAACTTTGCCAATTTATTAAGTAAAATAAATGTACCCTAGAGCTATCTTGTTCATGTTTCTTTGACTACTGGTGATAGGTTTACTTTTCATGATCACTGACTATTAGGATTTCTTCTTTAGTCTCTAGTCTTTACATGTTTTGCTCATTTCTAAATTGGTGTATCACATTTTTTTGTCTACTATTTATTTGGAAGACTGATTTTATTGAAAAATGTTAATAATCTGATAATTTACAATGATTTTCTACAGTTTGTTTTTAATTTAATTTTTATAGTGCTTATGTCTCCATGTGAAGATATCTATATACATATCTATATGCATTATATTCATATATCTGTCTCTATATAAGCATATATAAAAACGTGATGTATTTTGGATACTTTTTCAATTATTTCATCCATGATTTGTGAATATGCGATATGCCGAGATTGAATTTTCCAACTTAATGTTTGCCTAAATATTCCTGTACTTTGTTTTTGTTTATAACATTTAAATATCCATTTAAAACTTCACTAAGTTTGTATTGAGATGCAAAGATCTACATTTTTCCAAGTTTTATCTGTTGTACGAACATCATTGGTTGAATAATTTACCCTGTACGCACTGATGTAGCATTACAGGGAGGCAGAATATTTCCTTAGTGGTCTCCTGATAGATCACTTTAAGTCACTCTAGTCTTTTCATTTCGTTCTTTACATTGAAACTTTTGTGACCATTTGAAAATAGAAATATGAGGAAGCCACTGCTTAAAATTCTTGATATTTTTCTATTGCCTTAGGATAAAAAGCAAAGTTCTTACTGATACAAGATTCCATCATTTCTAGACTATTATTCCCGCCCCGTCTCAGTTGTTCAGCCCCTTGCCTCACAGACCTTCCTGTCTCAGGGTCTTTGCACATGGTATTTCCAAAGTCTGGACTACTCTACTTACTCTTGAGTAGTAACTCCCTATAGCAGAGTCTGAGCAGGCGCCCCTGTGATGAGTCAGTTTTTCTCATAGTACTCCATTCTCTTTCTTCATATTAATTATCAGAGTTTTATCTGCATTTAAAGTTATTTAATATCTAGTTTCACCATTGACCTATAAACCTCCTGAAGCCAGGATTAGTGTTTTATTTCAGAACTTGGCAGAGTCCCTGGCATATAGTAGATACTCATTATAAATATTAGTTGAATGGATAAATGAATGCATAAAATTTACAAAATATCTTATGGCTACTAATGAAGATTTCTTTCTTTAATACCTCATTTAAAAATAATTTAAATCTATTTCTTTCTTTTTTTTTTTTTTTTGAGACAGAGTCTGACTCTGTTGCCCGGGCTAGAGTGCCGTGGCGTCAGCCTAGCTCACAGCAACCTCAGACTCCTGGGCTCAAGCGATCTCCTGTCTCAGCCTCCCGAGTAGCGGGGACTACAGGCATGTGCCACCATGCCCAGCTAATTTTTTTTATATTATATATTTTTAGTTGTCCAGATCATTTCTTTCTGTTTTTTAGTAGAGACGGGGTCTCGTTCTTGTTCAGGCTGGTCTTGAACTCCTGACCTTGAGCTATCTTCCCGCCTCAGCCTCCCAGAGTGCTAGGATTACAGGCATGAGCCACCGCGCTCGGCCATTAAATCTATTTCTTTCAATATTTATTTCTGATAAATTCCTTTGTTCTCATTTTGTTTGTGGTTTTTTAGGTTACCCAGACAAAACCAATGTATGAAGCAAATTATTCTGAGGTGTCTGAATTCATACTCCTGGGACTTTCTACTTGCAGACCAGTGCAGCATTTCCTCCTTGCCTTCTCTGCAGTGTTTTATGTAATAACCGTTCTGGGAAACATTCTTGTTGTGTTTACAGTAACATGTGACCCTCGTTTACATTCCACTATGTATTTCCTTTTAGGAAACCTCTCATTTATTGATTTGTGCCTTTCTACCCTAACGGTTCCTAAGATGATTTCTGACCTGTACTCTGGGCACAATACCATATCATTCCAGGGGTGTGTCATCCAGATATTTGTCCTTCATGTCTTGGGTGGATCTGAGATGGTGCTGCTCATAGCCATGGCCTTGGACCGGTATGTGGCCATATGCAAGCCCCTCCACTACCAGACCATCATGAGCCCACGGATGCGCATTCTGCTTCTGTCTGGTGCTTGGGTTATTGGTCTCATTCACTCAGTAGCCCAGTTGGCTTTTGTTGTCCATTTGTCTTTTTGTGGTCTTAATGAGATAGATAGCTTTTATTGTGATCTTCCTCGGTTCATCAAACTTGCCTGTGCAGATACTTACAGAATGGAGTTCATGGTTACTGCCAACAGTGGGTTCATATCCACGGGCACGTTCGTCTTATTGATTATTTCCTATATCTTCATCCTAGTCACTGTATGGAAACACTCTTCAGGTGGCTTGTCCAAGGCCCTCTCAACTCTTTCAGCTCACATTACTGTGGTAGTTTTGTTCTTTGGACCGTGCATCTTTGTTTATATGTGGCCATTTCCCACAGTAGCAGTGGATAAGTTTCTTGCCATTTTGAACTTTATGATTACACCCATTCTGAATCCTGCCATTTACACTCTGAGGAACAAAGACATGAAGATGGCAATGAAGAGACTTAGTAGTCAACTCCTGAATCTGAGAAAGATCTCCTAAATAACTCACAAGAGGACAAGTGATGCCTTCTCTAAGCACCACTGTAAACACAAGTGTTTAAAAAGTTATGCTGTCTTAAGATAATTTATTGTCCTTAATCCAGGAGCTCAGAAACTGTGGCTAGTTTATTCCAAGTTAATAACCAATAATGTTATTATATATTTAATTGCTTATTTACAGGCAATTTCACACAGTTTTGAAATTTTGCAATCCACTTTTCTGTGGGACACATTTTGACTAGCATATAGAACACCCTATTTTTTTTTAAATGAATTCCAATCCTCAAGGACATTTACAGAGATATTGGTATAACTGGATATTTTCCTCTCATGTTGGGTTGAAAAATATTCTCATTTAAGGAGAATAATTGGTTCTCATCACAGTTATTTTTTGGGAAGCAAAGTAGGTTCACATTCTATGTTGATTCATGTTTATTGTTCTTTCTTTTCCTTTCTTTATTTATTACTTTTATTAATAAATGCACTCAGTTACATCAATATAATTTTTGAAATAAATGTCATTTATTTAATGAATTAAATATTGTTTAATAGTTACATAAGGAGAAAATAATAAAATTAATGAAGAAATAGTTAAACAATTAGCAGCGCTTTGAATGCCATTTAGGGATCTGTTCACCAAGAGGGAAAGTTAGTCTTCTTCCACTCAAACTTGAGTTTAACCATGACCTTTAAATGTGTAGTTGCAATAAAAAGTTGTGAATATAGAAGAAACATTTGATCAAAAAAGAATAGAACTAAACTGAGATTGAAAAAATGTTAAAGACAGTGACCTCAGCTGTAATCTTGCTCAACAATGGGTCCACTTCAGTTATGAACACCATTCTAGATTGAACCAATTAAGCAACCTGTTCTTTTAGACTTCCAGGCCTGGGAAACTGACCAGCACGTAGAACAACATAATATGTTTTGGAAACTTTACCTGTTCAAATTGGAATTGTATTCTTATATTGAAATGAAATTTGCTCCTCTATAATTTTCATATTGTATTTCTTATTTTATAGTCTGGAGTTATACATAGTAAAATGTCTTTTATGTTTTCCCCTCCTTTCATGTTTAAAAACAAATATGATCCTATTATATCTTCCAGTTTTAAGGTTCGATATTTCTCCTGAAGTTAAACATATTGAATCTTAAATCTTTTTAGGAAAAATTCCCCATTTTGGAAATTTCATTGTAGAATTCTTTTATTACGATACAACCTGGAATATCAGTTTAATTTTCTAATACCCAGTAAAGTCTTCAGCAACTCCTTCATAGTATTATTAAATTTTTTTCAAAAGTTGAAAGGAGGGTACATACAGATTACGAAAGTGGCTTAGTAGTGTGGTGTCATATATCAGATGGCCCAGATTCAAATTAGTTAACTGGAAGCAAATTTACAGAATGTTTATGAGGACACTACAAGCTATGTTATAATTTGTTGAGAGTTTTAAATAGTTTTTATTTCTTATATTATCTTTCTCTAGTGTTGGTATGAGGGTAATGCTGGCCTGATGTGAGTTAGGAAGGATTCCCTCTGCTTCTATCTTATGCAAGAGATTGTAAAGAATTGTATCATTTCTTCCTTAAATGTATGTCAGAATTCATCAGTGAACCCATCAGGGTCTGGTGCTTTCTGTTTTGGAAGGCTGTTAATTGTATGTTAATTTATTTAGTAGATACAGATTTGTTAAGATTGTCTCTTTCTTTTTTTGTGACTTTTGGCAGATTATATCTTTCAAAGAATTTGCTCATGTCATGCAGTTTATCAAATTTGTGGGCATAGACTTTTTAATTTTATTCCTTTATTATCTTTTAATGTCCAGAGGATATCTAGTGATATATGTTTTATTTCTAATATTAATAATTTGTGCCTTCTCTTTTTTTTCCTTAGCCTGGCTAGAGGCTTATTGATTTTATTAATCTTTTCAAAGAGACAGTCTTTGGCTTTGTTGATTTGCTCTATTGTATTCTTTTTCACTTTAATTTATTTCTGCTCTACTTTTTATTATTTCTTTTCTTCTGCTTATTTTGAATTTAAATTGCTCTTTTTTTTTCTAGTTTTCTAAGTCGGAATCTCAGATGATTGATTTTAGATCTTATTTTCTAATATATGCAGCCAATGTTATAAATTTCTTTCTAAGCACTGCTTTTAATGCATCCCACAAATGTCATTAAGTTGTATTCTCCTTCTAATTTAGCTCAAAGTACTTTATAGTTTTTCTTAGGATTTTTTTCTTTGACGTATGTGTTATTTAGAAGTGAGTTTTTTAATCTCGAAGTAGTTTGAAGTTTTCCAGCTATCTTTTTGTTATTGATTTCTAGTTCAATTCTATTGTGGTATAAAATATGTTTTGAAAATTTCTATTGTTTTAAATTTGTTAAGGCATGTTTTATGGCCTAGAATGTTGTCTATCTTGGGAAAAGTTCCATGTGAGCTTGAGAAAAATATGTATTCTACTGTTATTGGATGAAGTGGTCTATAGATGTCAATTATATCTGGTTGATTAACGGTGTTGAATTCAGCTATGTCCATACTGATTTTCTGCCTACTGAATCTGTTCATTTCTGAGAGAGGGGTTTTGAAGTCTCCAACAATAATAGCAGATTCATCTAGTTCTCCTTTTTGAGTTTTTGCTTCACATATTTTGATACTCTGTTGTTAGGTGTATTCACATTGGATTCAATTCAATTCATAAAGGATTGCTATGATTTCTTGAGAATTGACTCTTGTATCATTATGTATTGCCCCTTCTTATCCCTGATAATTTTCCTTTCCTTGCAGTGAAATCTGCTTTGTCTGAAATTAGCGTAGCTACCTCTGCTTTCTTTTGATTAGTGTTAGCATGGTATATATTTCCCCATCTCTTTACTTTTAATCTATTTGTGTCTTTATGTTTAAAGTGTGTTTCTTTCTTTTTTTTTTTTGAGACAGAGTCTCACTGTGTTGCCTGGGCTAGAGTGCCTCGGTGTCAGCCTAGCTCACAGCAACCTCAAACTCCTGGGCTCGAGCAATCCTCCTGCCTCAGCCGCCTGAGTAGCTGGTACTACAGGCATGTGCCATCATGCCCGGCTAATTTTTTCTATATATTTTTACTTGTCTAGCTAATTTTTTCTATTTTTAGTAGAGATGGGGTCTCGCTCTTGCTCAGGCTGGTCTCGAACTCCTGAGCTCAAACGATCTACCCGCCTCGGCTTCCCAGAGTGCTAGGATTATAGGCGTGAGCCACTGCGCCTGGCCTTAAAGTGTGTTTCTTATAGATGAAATATAGTTGGGTCTATTTTTTTGATCTACCCAGAAAATCTCTGTTTTTTAAATGGTGTATTTAGACTATCAGTTAAATTAATTATTGATGTAGCTGAATTAATGTCATACATGTTAATGTTTTCTATTAATTGCCCTTTTTCTTTGTTTCTGTTCTTTATATTATACTCTTCTTCTGGCTTATGTGGTCCTAAGCCACATAAAATGTTCAACATTTTATGATTCTATTTTCTCTACTTTGTTAGCATATCAATTATATTTCTTTTTTTAATTTAAAAATTTTTTTCTTTGGAGTTTACAATATACATTTACAATGAATCCAAATCTACTTTCAAATACCACTATACCACTTCACAGGTAGTACTAGTATTTAATAACAAAATAGTCCTAATTCCTTACTCCTATCTCTGGTATCATTGCTGGCATTCATTTCACTTATACATACCTATAATCCTACATATAATACTTAAACATAATAATAGAATACATGGATGTTATTATTTTCAACAAACTTTTATCAGTTAGATCAATTGAGAATAAGGGAAATAAGAGTTTTTATTTAACTTTTACTTATTCCTTTTCTAATGCTCCTTCTTTCATTATGTACAGCCAAGTTTCTGACTTATCTTATTTTTCTTTTCTCTGAAGAACTTCTTTTAAACTTTCATGCTAGATAGTTCTACTGACAACAAATCCCCTCAATTTTTCTTTGTCTGAGAAAGTCTTTATTACTTCTTCACTTTTGTAGGATAATTTTGCAGGATACAGAATTCTAGGTTGGATTTTTTTTCCCTCAACACTTTAAATATTTCATACCATGCTTTTCTTGATTAAATTGTTTTTGAGGATAAATTGTATGTAATTCCATTTTTATAATTGCTCCACTATAGATGAGACTTTTTTCTTCTGTCTTCTTTTTTATTATTCATATAGTAAGCTATATTTTTTGTAAAATAGGGAGAAATATAATACATATTGTATATGGATAAAGAAACTTTGGAAGAATAGAAGGATACATAAGCCATTAGCATACATTATTTTAGAATTTTTTTTCTAATTCTATGAAAAATAATGTTGGTATTTTGATGGGAATTGTATTGAATCTGAAGATAGCTTTGGGCAGTATTGTCATATTAACAATACTGATTCTTTCAATCCATAAGAATGGATATTTTTCCATTTGTTTTGTTATTTACAATTTCTTTCTTTAGTGATTTATAGTTCACATTGTAAAGATCTTGTGCCTTCTTTGTTAAATTTATTCCTAGGTATTTTATTTCTTTTCCAGCTATTGTAAATGGGATTGAGTTCTTGACATGATTCTCAACTTGGTTGTCGGTGCACAGAAATGCGTTTGATTTTTGTATGTTGATATTGTAACCTGAGACTTTGCTGAATTTGTTCATCAAATCTAGGAGTGTTTTTGAAGAGTCCTTAGTGTTTTCTAGGTATAAGTTCACATCATAAGCGAACAGAGATAATTCGATTTCCTGTTTTCCAACTTGGATGCCATTTATTTTTATTTTTTTTCCTGGCTGCTCTGGCTAGGACTTCTAGTACTATGTTGAATAGAAGCGGGGAAAGTGGCCATCTTTGTCTTGTTCCAGCTCTTACAGGGAATGTTTTCAACTTTTCCCCATTCAGTACGATGTTGGCTGTGGTTTTGTCATATATAGCTTTTGTTATTTTGAGGTATGTTCTTTCTAAGCCGAGTTTTTTGAGGGTTTTTATCATGAAGAGGTGCTGGATTTTTATCAAATGCATCTATTGAGATAATCATGGTTTTTGTTTTTATTAAATAATTCTGTTTATGTGATGAATCACACTCATTGAATTGACTATGTAAAATCATCCTTGTATCCCTGGTATGAAACCTACTTGATTGTGATGAATAATCCTTTGGGTGTACTGTTGGATTCAGTTTGCTAGTATTTTGTTGAGGATTTTTGTGTGTATGTTCATCAGAGACATCAGTTCATAGTTTTCTTTTTTTGTTCCATCCTTTCCTGGCTTTGGTATCATGGTGATACTGGCTTTGTAGAATTAGTTAGGGAGGATTCTCTCTTTCTTGATCTTTTGGAACAGTCTCAGTAGGATTAACAGCAGTTCTTTGCATTTCTGGTGGAATTCAGCTGTGAATCCATTTGACCCGTAAGGTTTCTGCTGCTAGGTTTGCTGTTCATCTGATGCTGTTCCTTTATAGGTGACTAGGTGCTTTTCTGCTGCTAATTTTAAAATTTTCTCTTTCACTTTGGCTTTAATTGTACTGATTATAATATGTCATGGCAAAGTCCATGACTTTGTTATGTCTCATGATTTACTTCTGATGTTCGACTCAAGCAGGAGCTTTGGGGGAGACAAATTATGATTTTTCTCTTTAATCAGCATTTCTGAAACTTTTTTCTATTATCTCCCTCTAAGAAGCATTTTTAGTATATTTGCCTGGGGATCACTGGGCCTCTTATTTCTGAATGTGTAACTCTCTCGCTAGTCCTGGGAAATGTTCAACAATTATTTCCTTAAATAGGATGTCTAAACTTTTTGATCTCACCACCATACCCCACCCCCCGCCGCCCAAGGAATACCAATAACACATAGGTGCAATCACTTTATGTAGTCCCAGATGTCTAGAAGCCTTTGCTCATTCTATTTTAATTTTTTTTCTTTTACTTATTTTTGTATGACTGGATTATTTCAAAATACTTGACATCAAGTTCTGAGATTCTTTCTACTGCCTGGTCTAGTCTGTCTTTGAAGTTTTCCAATGTGTTTTGTATTTTCTTCAGTGAATTTTTCAGCTCCAGAATTTTTATTTGTTTGTTTGTTCACTTGTTTTTAAAGATATCTATTTTCTTGTTAAGTTTTTTATTCATATCTTGAATAGATTTTATGATTTGTTTATATTGGTCTTCAGATTTCTCTTGCATCTCATTGAGCTTCCGTAGAATCAATATTTGGAATTCTTGATCCGGCATTATGAGGAATCCTCTTTTTTTTTTTTTTTTTTTGAGACAGGGTCTTACTCTGTCGTCTGGACTAGAGTGCAGTAGCATAACTGTAGCTCACTGTACCTCAAACCCCTGTGCTCCAGGGATCCTTTTGCCTTAGCTGGGACTAAAGGCATGCACCACCACACCTGCCTAATTTTTTAAATTTTTTTTTGTAGAGATGGGGTCTCACTCCTGTTCAGGCTGATCTTGAACTCCTGACCTCAAATGATCCTCCGCCTTGGACTCCCAAAGTGCTAGGATTACAGGCTTGAGCCTAGTGCACCTGAGCAGGAATCCTTTTTTATTGAGATTCATTGCTGGACAATTGCTGTGGTCCTTTTGTGGTTTCATAGTTACTTACTTTTTCATATTCTTTGTGTTCTTCCACCGATATCTACACATCTGATTTAGTAGTCACTTGTTCTAATTTTTTGAAATTGCTTTTGGAGGAAAGGATTTTTTAATGAATATATATGTATATATATATATACACACACATACACATATTGTTGGTTGAGTTGGACACTTTGGTTTTAATTTGGGTGCCTCCGGTAGTGTGGTCTTTCTATGATTTCTTAGGCAGTACACAGGATTGGTGATGTCTATGATTTCCTTGGTGTCTTAGGGCATAGTTATTAGTTGAAGCTGTGGTAAAATTTTGCTGGGGACCTGAATGCTGAGCCAGTCTTTGGCCTCCAGTGGTAGAAGTAGTGGGCTATGCACACCTCATTGCAGTCTCCAGAAGATTATGCTGGTGACAGTGTTAGTGTGTCCTGCAGGGGGAAGGGGGGAAATCCTTGAACTTTCAAGTGGCTTGCTCAAGAGCTGGTAGGTGGACCAGAATGCCAGGTTTGTGGATGTGTTTTCAGGCCCCTGAGTAGCTGGCATGATGTGGGAGGTGGCAGTAGTGGTGGTGGATCCTCCCACTGGGACCTGAATGATTCATGTTGGTTTTACTGGTAGCAGCAGTATATTGGGCAGGCTAGTCTCCAGACCCACAGCTGCCTATAACAGAGTGGTGGGTATTGTCTGATATGTGCTTGGTCTCCCCTGTCCTTTACCAGCTGGATGTTGGCTACAGCCATGTCACCTTGATGTAGTCTGGAGGAAGGGCATGGCTCAGCATTAATCTCTCAAAATGGCACTGGCTTTGGGTTTGCAATCAGGAGGGTAGGGCCCACTCCAGGAAAGTGGCATGGGCAAGAAACTGTGTGGAGTGTGGTTCACTCATGTCTCAGTCTTACAGGAGCCAGTAGTAGGGCAGTGGGAGTTTTCCTAGGTATGTATAGGAGATATTTGGCTTCCGTGTGCCTCCTCAGCTGGGCAGGGTTGCAGCTGTATCAACCCAAACTCAGCCTGAGGATGGGGTGCTGCCTGTCTTTAAATTTCCCAAATGGTACCTTAAGACTGTGACCAGAGATGGTGGGCCCTTCTCAGGTAGACTGCACTGGCAGGAAACTGCAGGAAGTGTAGTTCACTTGAGACTCGGTCCTATAGCAGCTAGCTACAGGATAATGGGCACCATCCCAGATGTGTGCTTGAAAGCCTGCTTTCCCTCCTCTCGCTAGGCAGGTGGGGCTGCAGCATCACCCCAAGCTCAACCCAAGGGAGGGATACAGGCTAATGTCAAACTCTCAAAATGGCATCTTGGATCTTCCATCTGAGAAATTGGGGCTCCACCCAGGCAAGTAGCCTGAGTGAGAAACTATGGAAAATGCTATACACTCAAGTCTTAGCCTTAGCAGCAGCCCACAGCAGTGTGGTGGGGATCTTCCCAGGGTGTGTATGAGCTCCTGGGCTATTTTATCCCCTCACTGAGCCATGAAGTGGTTGCCCAGGTTCTCTGGTGTCTAGGATCTCAGAATGACACCCAGCTCAAGCTGTTCTAGGCTAGGATGCCTGTGGGATTCTGCATGAGTTCCCTTTCTGGAGCAACATCTCTGTTCAATCTCCAAGCACCTCCCTATAGTAGATCTGAGACGAGACCTGTGTAGGTCAGGGAGTTTTCTTGTAGCCAAGATCACAAAGGCTCATCTCAGAGAGTGGCACCCTGGGGGCTTTTTCTCTTGATGTTTTTCTGCATCCAGGAGCTTCTCCCACCTGTTAGCCACTACCCAGTCAGGTAAGTTGCCTTGCCCTGAACCCTCTCCTCACCCACTTTCAGTGCTTCACTTTGCTTCCCTGGTGAATCCTAGCACTCTCTCCTGGACACCCTGATCAAAACGTGAGAATCTGCTTACTATTATAGTTCTTCTCTGTGGAGGAGACACATACTACCAGTGTCTAGTCAACCATCTTCTCATTCAGTCATTAATAATTAATTCAGTCCATCATTTCATACTGCATGAAAATGTCTCTCAGGGTAAGGCCACTCAGGCTTGTAGGCTTCCTTTGATCTTGTCAGGTTCCATGAGTGGAAGTGGTCTTGGCAAACACATGGCTTTACCCATCAGGCATCTGGTGTAATAGAGCTAAGGGATGATATCATCTCTTGCTCTGAACCTCTTTTGAGGTGTTAATGTAATATTGAAGTTCCCTCAATTCATACCCATATAATCATTTCTTTAGCCTCAGCTATTATTCCCCTTTTCTTCATTAATACCCAAACTTTTCCATCTTTGGAAGGGATATTGGTTTCAGCCATCACGATGGTTTAGATTGTAGGCAGCAATATTAGTCTAGCAAGTATGTCCCTTCTACTCATATAGGGTAAGATTACATAGGTACAGAACTAGTGGTATATTTTTAACACAAGGAAATACAGCTGCATTTACTGTTAGTCTCAATTTTGCCAAATGGGATGTAGGTACAATCCACCCTCATCAGGCCCTTGGGAGTTGTTACATAAGTTTTAAAAACATAATTACAGTTTCTTCCTCAGAAATTACTGTGACTTCCAGCATTTGTAATTGTGGTCCTGGTCCTATGACCACTGCATCAAGAAAGGGAAAGAAAAAAAGTTGAAGTGATATGGGGAAGAGAGAAAAAAATGTACACTTGTTATACCAGCATACTCCTCCCTCAGCAAATTCACATAGTTTTACCAACACTTCTCCCATACTCTCTTCTCCAGACAGACCAGAAGAACAGGACTATTTAGTGGGGACTCTCCTTTAGTCCTACTCATGTCGAGTGTGAGCACACACTGGTGATGATGTGTTAGCCAGCCCTTTAGGCCTGTATCTCCCCTCGTTTTAGATAACCAATGTTTCAATTGCTTGTTCTACTTTTCTGTGAAATTATTACTCTAAGCAGAATATCTCTCTGCTATTGTTTAACATTTTGGGCTGTACACTCTATTCCTTTTTTGGCCAAATTGGTGCAATACATTCTGTTCCAGATTTCCTATAGTACTCTGAGCATTTGTATCTTCCATCAGATAAGCAAAGCCCAGTCCAGAATCAGTGTCTATTCCTGTTAAGACCAATTTGTAGCCTTCCACAGCTACCAGCATCAGTTTGACCTGCCAGCTATGTTTAAGGCCTTCAAAGGAAGAAATATCCACAGTGCCATCTTCAGTGCCTGTCTCTCTTGTTGGCAGATAGAACACTTCTTGTTGGCATTTTGTGCCTTAGTGCAAGAGGAATATGCCTAGATTTGGCCAATATCTGCATTTCTGCAGCTCCCCCATATCCATTCATTTCATCACCCAGGTAGCCACCTCAAGTGAGCACATGGTGGTATCTGTTTGTCAATTCTAATCACCTTATGAATCCATAAGGGAGTTCCTCTGATGGGCATCAACCTCTCATATTTTAATGCTCCCTCAAATTTCCATAGGGCTGTGCCCCATGCAGGCATCCCTTTATTAGGTCATGTTTCTATTGATCTCCCACCTCACTGTATGGCCAGGCCATTGGTCACTGTCCATGAGGCAGTAAAATCCCAAACACAGAAGCTTTTAACGCTGTTCTATTCTTCCAGAGCGCTGCTAGGAAAACATCATGCAAGTCAGCCTACCATGCTGATTTGTTTTTATCTTATTCAGTCAGAGTGGCATCCTTCAAAGTAGAATGTTGTCCATTCACCTTATAAAAGCCAACCACAAACCAGCCATCTGTTTGTTGGTCACTGGAGAGCTGTTTATAAACATGCAGAGTTATAAAGATACTCAGCATTCTGGATAGAAAAGAAGTTACTTAAAACATACAGTGATGAAAATGCAATGATTGAGTGAATATCTCCTTGAGGATGAATTCAGGCTACACCCAAGATAAAGACAACCAAACAGTTGACTGCTAGTCCTTTAATACCATCTGTGTGCAGGTGTCTGCTTAGAAGATGCTTGGTTTGGTTGCAATATGTATTTTTTGATCAAACTATATTGCCAATTATATAATTTACAATAATTAGTTTTTTTGTTTATTAGATTAATAGGAATGTTTTCATATTTTATTTTTGTAATGAGTTACTCCTTTATTTACTTTGTAAGAATAAATCTTCTATTGTATTGCGTGGTGTCAAATAATAAATGAACACTCTTAGAAATCAAATTGATCTCTGAATCCTTTAAGTAAAGAAAAATAAAACTCTGTTACCTTGAGGAAATTTAGTTCCTATATCTGAGTCTTGTTTTCTCATTTATGATTTTGGGATAATACTAAAAGCATTTAAGGCAATGCATGTAACATAATGGTATAGATTAGATAGTCAAGTTAAAAATAACTACATTATTTTTATTCTGTCATTTGTTGTAATTTGCTCCCATATTAAAAGAAATAAAAACTATGATCCTTTTGGTTTATGATTTTTACTGTTTATTCTTACAACCGAATTTCAATATGCTTAATTTGTAATTCTGGAAAAAGAAAAGAAATATTTATGATTTAAAACTTTTAGGATAATTTTTAAATACCAAAAATTTTATGTATATACACCTTGACAAATAAATGTTAGACATTTGAATGAAAAAAATTGGCTTCTAAATTATTAAAATATTAATATATTAACCAGTATACCATGTATTACAGTTTTAAGAAATAACCAGGTAAGGCATTGTCTTTGCCTTACATTTTTAAATTTTTATAAAAAAGGTTAATAATTTAAAGTATAAATAATAGTCTTTAAGGCTGGGATAACTAAAGGAAATATCATTAAGATTTATTTTATTTTTAACTTTTATTAACTTAATGAATATCAAGCAGAGAATAACCTCCACTGATATTCCTTATGTACTTTACCACTTTTATATCATCCTTTCTTTATTTTTTCTCCATTAGCATTTGGGTAGGAAGCTATGTTAAGAAAAAATAATAATGTTTTGCCTTTGGACAAAAGGCAAGTGAAGATTACAAGAAAATGCCAATGTAACAGAAACACTATTTTTCCCAATGTGGTTCAGAGAAAGTTCAAAATAAAAGTTCATTAAGATGCATTCCATCAGAATGGATACACAACTCTGTTGAATGGATTAAAGGATTTCGTTTAATGTAGTTAAAGGCATAGGGAGAATGATTAGATAATTTTCTCATAATGAAGGATTATCAGTGTTTGTATTTTAGAAATATATTTCATGCTGTTCTGCTAGTTGATTAGAAATGTTGAAATTCCCTGAATTTTATTAACCCTATTCTTGTATCTGGAGCCAAGGAAAACATGCAGACATAAATTAAATGCCCTGAATTCCCAATCTATTTTACAAGGTAAATATAGTCAATCTCAAGTATTCACATTGAAGCTTCTGAGCATTAAATATTAACATTGGAATCTCTGTAATAGCTTCTAAATCTCTTCACAGCATTTTTCATCTCTTTATTTCTCAGGGTATAAATGGCTGGATTTAGGAGAGGCGTAATAACAGAGTAGAACACAGCAAGAAATTTGTCCATCCAGGTGATGCTGAGTGG
>RJWJ010019750.1:0-29866 GCA_004363605.1 Indri indri | reverse complement strand
CTCTAGGAGGACATGAGGGAGGACATGAATCTGGAGAGCTGAGTTCCAGCCCTGATTCTGGTGATCTTTCATGGCCTTAGGCAAGCTTCTGACTTCTCTTGCCTTCCATTTTGGACAAGGAGATTGTTTACCAAATGGTTTCTAAGATCTTTTACCCAAACACTTGATGATTCTCTGACCTTCTTCCCTAGGGTCACCAATATTGGTTTCCTGAAGATGAAGTTTGATGGAGAGGAGTAAGAAAGGATGGGGTCATTTTGGAAAAGCTGGGTAGGAGGCCAAGGAGTGGGTCTTTGTGCAACTTCAGCATCTGTCTGACATAGCACAGGTTTGATCAAGTAATTTCTTTGGTATCTCTTTTTTTTTTTTTAGATCTAATACCATTGGGGAAAGAAATATGAGAAAGAGATCCAAGCCATATTGGGGAATGAAGAGTCCCCTTTACTTTTTTGCCACTAATTAAAACTTACATCCTGTATCATTTTGGTGTC
This sequence comes from Indri indri, assembly GCA_004363605.1. Taxonomy (NCBI): domain Eukaryota; kingdom Metazoa; phylum Chordata; class Mammalia; order Primates; family Indriidae; genus Indri; species Indri indri. The sequence goes on along the minus strand of RJWJ010019750.1, from coordinate 29,375 downwards.
CTTGCACAGCTAACTCAGACCTCCAATTCTCACATCCTTGCCCAGTCTAAAGTTTCCCAATCTCTCACCCCTATTGCAAAGATGAGTGAGCTACGTGCTCAGACAGCTGAAATTATTTTGCCCAAGCTTACAAATAGTGCCCACTCTTTTACTCAGAAACCACAATCAAACAAAAGCAATCCAGAATGATCGAAAGGCAAACATACTGGTGGAAAAAGTAATGATACCCTCCTTAAATAGCCTTTTTGAAACCTCTTCAGCTTATAAATAGTGACTAATTTAACTCTATAAAGATAAATTGGCTCTGGTCAGCTCATTTGTGTCTGCTTGTGGGAAGATGAATTGCACAATAGATCCAGCCAAATATCGTAGCCTAAATATTGGCCCCGTTAGAACTGTTGAGCTGAATTTTTCAGAACACAATTCATAACATTCCCCCTCCTCCTCCTGATTCTTTTGCTGCCTATAACGTGCCTTTTTTTCTGTTTCTTAAGCTCCAGACAGGAGCCCCCAGGGCGACCTAACCCTCTCTGACATATGCAGTTTTCTGATTTATGGGAATCATGAAAGATTATCATACTTTATCTGCATGAAGGTCCTCACTGAAGACCTCACAAAGACCACAAACGCGGACACTTGTCTGCTGCAGCCGGACCTGCTGGCCTTAGAAAGAGCCATTCGGCATGCAGACAGCAGGCTGGGCAAACCTTGAACTCTGTGGGCTTGCTTTTGCTGGAAAACTTTGATGGATTAGGGAGCTTCTCGGGTTCCATGTAGAGGTTCCCTGTAAACATTTGCTCAGTCCGTGAATGGTAAACATTTGCAAGCCTCTTAGAGTGGAGCACTGAGGAACTGAGCAGAGAGTTCATGGGCCAATGAAGTGGGATTACTGTTAGCAGCTCTAGTTGCTGCCAACGCAACACCTTTAAAGGCTGGAGTCATGGCAAGTAAAGGCCCGGACAGAGACCTAACGAGTGTGTATAGGTGTGAATATGTTTCCTTGGATGAAATGTTGGTTCTCACTGGCGACTTCTGCCTTATGGAGAGAGATGGGGAAAGAGGGACTTTCCTCCTCCAGTCTTCCTTTGATGTCTTGCCATTTCCCTGCTGAGCCTGAAGAGTGGAGGGAGGTAAGAAAGCAGGATCGGGCAGTGGTTAAGAGCTCACACTGTGAGGCTGGCAAGACAAACGCATATGTTCCACGTCCACCATTGCTTAACGAGACTTTGTGGTTACGGGCAATGAACACCCCGGCCCTCCCTGGCTAGAGCCTAGATCCAAGTCGAACAAGAGAGTTAATGTTTTTCTTGCTAAAGTAACAGAACTCTGGCTTTTCCAGGTGGTAGCCTGCGTAAACTGAGGGGTCCAGGACAGGTGACAAAGTAGAATGAAGAAGAAGGTTCTCAGAGGGGAAGGGCTTTAGGACAAGAAGTTTAAGCTAAAAAGTAGGATGCTTCGCAGGGTGTCTCTTGTTAGATGTTTGACTCTTTTCTCTTTTTTGAACTTTTTTCTGCATTGTCATTCCCTTCATTACTCCCCAGAACTTTAGCGTGTGTCTGCTTCTCACGACACCTTATTTAGTGGAGTCTTGGTGGGGAAAGGAAGAGGAGCAGAGTCCGGAGTTGGCAAAAGTGGTACCAAATGGGGGCAGCAGGTACAGGAGCTAAGAATGGTGCCCGGGAGCCAGGAGACAGCAGAGAAGAGGTTGTGAGCCATCTCCAGACCGAATGGGACACCAACCCCCTCTCTAAAGAGAACACTGGAGCAAAGAAGGGACGGGCGATAGGGCTCTGGGCTGCCCACAGCATCTCAGGTGGGGAAGATCAAGCCATTGTGTTTGAACATTAAGAATGTGACCTCTGAGGCCTAGGAGACTTGGATGTTATCCAGAAGGCAGACATTTGGGCTATATGATTAGCGCAGGACCTGGGGATTAGGTATCCTTAGAGCTTTTCCCCTCAGGCACTGGGCAAAGGGTTATAGAACTTCCTTGAATCTCCTTCGTGCCTATTTGAGTAAGGACTAGGGCCTCTGGGATACCTGTAGCTTTTGAAGCTCCTCAGGGGCAGTCACACTGCTGGAAGTCCACCATGAGCTGTCTCCAGCCATGCCCTCTTCAGCTGCTTCCGGCTGCTCGACCACCATCATCTCTTCCTCCAGCCACTGTGGTCAAACATGGTGCCAGAACATGTTAAGTGGAGCCAACCTGAGTTGATGCCAGTAGCACATAGTGCGTCCCAGAGAACCACTGTCCCCACATCCTGGGGGGGACATTTCGCAGCTCCAATCATTTCCTACTCCATGTCTGCACTTCCTAAGACAAAGCACGAAATGGATCAAGGGGTTTGCAGCCAAACCAAGCAGCTCCCTTGGGGAGAGCTTGCTTTTGCAGCCGTACCTGTGCTATTCTGGCTGCTTCACTCGAGGAGACAAAGTCCAGCACCTGGGACCTCTGGGACCCGTTTCCCAGGTTCTATTCGCAGTCGTCTTTGGGAGGTAAGGATAGTTAGAAATTGCCAAGGCAACGGACCTTCTGCACCCTTGTCCTCCAATCCTCAGCAGCCAGGGTCAGGGGGAGAGTGGGAGGGCTCGGTGGTCGCCAGGAGCTTCTCTTCTCTCTGCATTCCCTGGGCCTGGATCTGCGCTGAGAACACGTGGGAACTGCCCAGAGAAGAGGGGTGCGTGCAATCACCCGGAGGGAAAATCAAGACCATCTGTAGCGACTGTTTGGTCTGAATGGTTGCTATCCAGGACCCACCTCTAAGGAGCTCCAGGTTACTTGACTTAAAATGGACAACAAGCCTATAAACTGCAGACTCATTGAAGGTGTAGACAAGCACTGGCAAAGGTCATCCCCTGTTCTTCCTTCTGCTTTTTTATCTTTATACAGACAGTCCCCAGGTTACAGATCACCCAACTTAACAGCCTTCCGAATTTATAAGCAGGCTCCCAAGGCTCCCCATAAGGATAATTTATAATTAAATAATTAAATTAATAATTGAGGAACTAGTTTCTTCCACACATGCAAACAAACCCGGATGGCAGAAGCAGTCCGTTGGCGCAGGGTCTTTACGCTAGTGGCTAGTCTCATCGTTTACATGGTCACTTACGCACAGTGTCACTTTCGTCTTAACTTTGTCATTTGATTTTGTGAGTCTGTGTTTACCCCATGACCGTGCGTCCAAAGCGAAAGTCCACTGCAAGGCCAGGGGAGCCTGCAGTGAACAGAAAGGTGATGACAATGGAAACAAAAGCAGAAATAATTAAGCATTCATAGAAAGGCCAGATGCGTCATTCACTGGAAAAGTATTAGGCCTCCGTCACTTGAATATTGGAATGATGATCAATATAAAGGATAAAGTGAGAACAGGGAACATGTGAAAGGCGGTGCTCCAATGAAAGCAATGTAGTGGATTACTTATTGAAATGGGAAGGTTGTTATTGATTTGGTTAGAAGATCGAAATAAGCGTAACCTTCCTATTACCCTAGGAATTAAAAGAAAGAGCACAATAGTTTCTGTAACTTATTATTACAGTACAGGGGTATTATTAATATTATTACAGTATTATGGTGCATTATTATTACCACATATGAGCCATTATATAATTATTATTATTCTTATTCTTACTGTATGTGCACTGTTCATCAGGGATCTGAGTTATGTACAAATCCAACCTAAAGACAGTCTCAGGGACATATCTCATCTGTGACCCAGGGGGTGCTTGTATGTCAAAAACTAGTGCCGTTATCTTCTTCCAAAATTTCATGATAGATGAAAAATAAATAGAGCAATAGATAGTGCCATTACCTATAGAAACAAAAGCAACTTCTCTATAGTCTTTAGCTTGCCTGATTGACACCCAAATTGGCAATTTTGCAAATTTACTTGAAAATTTGCTTTCTCTTTCCTGACTTTTCTATAGAGACAGTGTTACAAGGCTATTCAAGGCAGAGTTACCCCTTCAAAATGGATCCAGAAAAGAGGAACCCATTTTCATTTTTAATAATTACATGATGGAAACTTAAAAGGGACATATAGAAAAAACTCCTAGGAAAGTTCTAGAACAAACTGATGAGCAAGCAACATCAGCAGAGCCCTATGACATCATGCTATGGGCTCCAGTCACCCTATTAATGTTTCGAAATGTGGTTGCACAAAATATGACACACGTGGGCTGTCAGCTGCACAGTGGATATCTTTTTGTCATTGGCAAAACATTTTATTAGCCACGTTTATAGTTAATATCAAAAGTTCCCCCCAAAATGCGAAATTATCTTAACTTCTCTCACACTCAGCATCTCATCCATCAACAGACTCTGTACTCTTTTTGTTCAAAACATCACAGTCACCATCGTGGGTAGGAGGACTGTGCAAAAGCCTTCCTGCCTCCACCTTGGCTTCTCTTCAATTGATTCTCAACAGAAGCCAGAAGAAACTTTGGGAAAAAGTTAGACCATGTCACTCTTCTGTTCAGATCCCCCTGATAGCTTCCTATCTCACTCAGAATAAAATCCAGACTCCTTAGCAGGGCCCACAAGGCCCAGCTAACTCTCTGAGCCTATCTCCCACTACTTTCTCATCTTTCACTCTGCTCTGGCCTCGCTGGCTTCCTTGGTAGTCCTTGAACAAAAACAAGTTTGCACCCCAGGGCCTTTGCACTTGCCATGCTCCTCACTAGACCATTAGAAATCTCTTCTCTCACAACTTGCTCCCTTTTTCCTTATAGTCTCCTAAGAAATGCCGTCTTGTCACTGAGGCCTTTGATACCCCCAATCATTTCCTATCCCTCCTTCCCTACTTTAGTTTTCTTCGTATTATTCATCATTACCTGACACGTTACATACGAATCTGTTCGTTTGATTGTCAGCCTTTCTATGTGAGCAGGGACTTGCTTTTGTTCACTACAGTATCCTCAGTACCTAAAACAACTCCTGGCACGTGGCTGGGGCTCACTAAATATTTATTGAACGGATGAAGGAATTTCTGTGCCCTAATGTATCACTGGCTGGCAATGATACCCAATAAGGCTGGAGGTGAGGATGGGGACTTTGATGAGAAGAAATTATCAAGATGACCAAGGGCTTTTGGAGAATAAGCAAATGTAGGAGAGACGTATTGAAAAATTAAGGGAAAGGAAAATAAGCAGGAACTGATCCTGGATAGCGCTCTCCCGTTCGCTAAGCCACAGCCAGGCCAGATTTGTTCCCTTCAGTTGCTGAAATCTGGTTCTTGTCACAAACCAACCTAGACATCTATTTTGATACACATATTATATGTCTCTTGGCATGCAGAGGACTCATATCATTTACCAGATTTATTGAAATGATGGAAAGCGGTGTGAAATGCCTCCCGCCATATGGGAAAAGAGGTGAAAATGCTGACATTTGGCTTTTAGCCAGTTTCACAAAAGTTTAGAGTTTCAAACTTTTCTCCCCTTCCTGGGTGTGGTGGCTCTCTCTTATCAAGCTTCTAGTCTCTGAGTAGCCGTAAAGACATGTCTGTGCGTCTGGTGGTGTTTTAACATTCAAAGAACCATATTCTGATGTGTGCAAAACTAACATTTTGGCCCAGCTGTTGCAAGAAGAATTGAAAAGGCTTTCTCTGCCCTGCTAATTGTCTGTCGTCCCATATTTCACTTTAGTGAGCTTTGGTAAGCTTGGAGAAAATGGACCCATTTGATACATTAATACAAATCATTGAGCCCCACCGTGTGCCAAGCCCTGGCCTGGCATGGAGAGTATGGTCAGAACAGTCTCTGTTTCCACCGCTCACCTGCCTTAGGCAAGTCACGTGACCTCTCTAAGCCTCACCGCCCGCTCTGCTACCCCTGCGTGCCAGCCACCGTCATCTCACCTGAACTCCTGAAGGAGCCTCCTAGCTGGTCTCTTGGCCTCCTAGTTTCCTCACTGTAAGTGGAGAACAAATAGGACCTTCTACATAGGGTTGGAAAGATTACATGAGATGGTCCATTAGCGTGCTTTAGCATGGCGCCAGCACAGAAATAAATTCCCAGTAAAATTTTACTGGAGATTATCATTGCTTTTCATTATGACTATAGCTCACGGTCCAGTGGGCCTCTTTTATTGGGAGTTGAAAGATCTTTTCCCCTTAGATGTACTTCTTTTCTGGATTGTATTTTTTATTTAAGTGAGTCATTTTGGCTAGGGAACTAGTCATCCCAAACCACATATTATGTACATTTTTAGATGGTGCTTGTACCTAAAGCCACCCTGGCAGGGATAGCATGGAAATACGTCCCAATGTCAGGCAATTGCCCTATAATACACAAACACGGCTTTTGGTGTTACTAAATCAAAAACACCTTTATCTTCAAATTATCTTGCAAATACTGTCATGAGGTCAGATCGACAGAAATAAACATCTCCTCCTCAAACCCATACGTATCTCGCCTTCAGCCCCCAAATGTAGCTTACGTATTCATGCAGTAGATGTGGTCCCAGCCATCAGGGAATTTATATTCAAGTAGAAATGACAACCAGTAAACAAGTAAGCGTGTGTGTTGTGTGCATGTCTGTATGTGATTAATGCTAGACAGGAAAAGAACTTAGTGAACAAATTTCCTTTTTCAGGAGGACTCAACACATTTCAGTTGTGCTAACCTGGGATTAGACCATCTTCCAAAACTTACCACACACATTTCCATCACACCAGGTAAAGTGTTACGGAGTTTCTTCAGAGATGGCCCCCTTAAAATACCCACTCTGAGCCCTTAAATATGCAAAAGCTCACAAGACTGGAGCTAAGATTCCAGCTATAATCCTCACCCTTCCAAATGAAGTAGGAAAGAAATACATCAGTTCTTTTTTTCAAAAAATGTTTATTGAGCACCTATGATGTGCAAAACATACATGGTTTTGCTTCCACAACGGACGCATCTGTGTGGATACAGCTTGTGCACCAGAGGGGGGCCGAGCACCAGTCCATTTCTGACAAGCTTTCCAAATGCTAATTGTACACATGGTTTCTATTCCTTTGCTCATCTGTCCTTATGTGCTGTTTCACTTTTGTTTACTATCTGGCAGATACTTCCAGCATTCTTCTGCTTGCAGTGGTAACTGTGTACAGAAGGAAAGTGCCCTTGTTAGCATGTAACAAGAGTCTGTAATTTTTCCAGAAAAGAATTTTGTTAATGTTCAGATGAATGTTATAAGTAATTAGAACCATATACTCATCACTAAACTGACTATAGTTTGCAGAAGGTAACTGTTTATGAAGAATAATGCAGTTTGGCCTCATTTGCACAGATATCATCCATGGGTGATAGGGTCTTCCATGTATGTGTTGTTGCTTTATCCTAAGACTTCAGGTCTGAACTATTCGTCTTAACTATTTTTGATAAAATGATTTTAAAGAGGTATGTCATATTTCTTGCCATTTTATATCTAGCGACTGAGCATATTTCAACCTCTTCTTGATGACTCAGATTCATCACCATGAGCATGACTAATTTCGCCGGGCTAGGGATGAACAATGACGTCAGGACATTGAGTTATGAGCTGTGCTGGGAAAATTCCAAGGTGTATGGTCTGAGGATCTTAGATTTATTGAGCCACTGGGCACCTTGCCCCACCCTCAGCCTTTCATTCAGGGACTATGTTTTGAGTACTTGTGTGTGGGGCTGGCTTCTATATGCAGAGGAGACAGTTCAGTGGGGACCACAGCAGCGAGGGCCTGCACACGCGGGGCACACCAGCTGGTGGGAGGGGCGAACGATAAGCAAGCCACAATGAAGCAAGATCATCCTCATTTGCTTTGGTCTGGGAGAATGAACAATCACACTTAGAAGGGTTATGGATAAATAGGACCCAAGGTCATTGCATGACCTTAGTCCATTTCTATTCACTCCTCAGTGATTCCCAAGCAGTGGAATTGTTGGCTTCATGGCTTTTCAAAAACGTGGAGCTTTGGTATTCCCACAAAATACTGAGCATAACATTGAAAATGGCTCAATGTCACCAGAACCAAATGACCCTTTGCCTGCAACTTAAAATTGAGGACAATAGGGCATCTGAGAGGCTAGAGATTCCAAATTCGCATCTCTAGTCTTGATTTGCCTTCGTCCCCAGACGTGTGTACCTAACTGCCACATCCACCACTCCACGCGGATGTCTCATGGCATCTGACACCTAACTTTGGATTCCACCCCCATCGTCGCCTTCACCTTCCCAGTCTTGGCAAATAGCACTATAATCTTCCCCAAATCAAGGAATTATTCTCAAGTTCTCTCTTTTTCTCAGCTTCTGCTCTCCCAGGCCTACCCCACATCCAATTCATCAACTTAGCCTGTGGAATTTTTTCTAAAATACATCTCCTGAGTCTGAATCAGATCATGATTTTCTCCTGCTTGAAATCTATCCGTGGCCTTGTTTCGCTCTTAAGAGAACAATCTCAGATTCCAACAGTGGTTTCCAGGCCTGATATGATTCGTCTCCTGTTGAAGGTTTTATTTTTTTCTCTCCCTCTGCGCCCTCTCTCCTGTTGCGTTCCAATCACACCTGCCTTCTTTCTGCTATTTTCCATTGATGTCTTTGGCCAATGCACTCTATTTCCTCTGCTGGGATTGCTCTGCCCGACCAAACGGCTGCTTCCTTCCAGTTATCACTGAGCTCTTGGCTTCCGTGTCACGTCCTGCCCTCTCTGCCAGTCCCTCTCGCGCTGTGCATTCGGACCCCTGCAGATCCTGAGTCAGTAGGTCTAGGTGGGGCCAGAGATTCTGCTTCTCTAACAATGTCCCGGGTGAAGATCTACGCTGCTGTTCTTCAGACCACAATGAATCCCAGTAGGCAACCAATAAATATTCGTTTTTGAATATGTTTTCTGCTGTTCTCAGCCCTCAGGGATATGAAAAAGCCAAGTTTTCAGCTTTGGGTGAGAGCAAGCTGGCTGGAATTGGAAGGTATTTCTGATTCAAGCATTAAGGGAGTCGATGAGGCAGTTTCCTTTACCAAAATGTCCAAAGAATAATAACATAATTTATTTGGAAAGACTGATAACTCAATCAGTTATGGTTTTTGAGTGGAGTTTTATTCGTTGTCTAAGTTCTCCTGATTTAGAGTTTACATCATTCCTTGAAGCAAAACTTTCCAAATACAGCACTAAATGAAACTGAAAGGAACCGCTGCCTCCCAGCCAACTCCTTATTTACCGTAGATACTTTCCGCATAAAAACAACAAGCAACAGACTCTCAGGACAGGGGGGCTACGCCAGGGAGAGTTCAGAGACTGCAATATGAGATTGTTCTCCAGCTTTCTGTTTTGTAAATTTATATTTAAAAATAAGCACAAACTGCAACTGGTGATACAGCTTTCTTTATGAATGAAACAGGGACCATCCCTTCATTTTATGAGATATCTTTGCAATATTGTCACAATTAACCAACATATGCTTGATACGTGCCTACTATATGCAGGATATTTTGTGCAGGAATTTTAAGACATGGCCACTGCCTTTTGAGGTTATTACAATTGAAGCGAAAGACACAAATACCATAGAAAGTTGATAATGCAAAACAAATAGAATTAATAACTTACCATTTTGTAGGCAAGGACCTAGAGCATTTGAACTCCTAAGGGTCCTAAGTCTATGATATGCTACTCTGTGTTAGACACTAAATGAATGATATAGACTAATGTATCTCAATCTTTAAGTGTGAAGAATGCTTGTGTCAAAATGCAGACTCAGACTCAGATTGGGTCTGGGTGGGGCCCTAGCACTTGTATTTCTAACAGATTTCCTAGGTGATGGCTGGTGGAATGACGACCACGCTTTTGAGTTGCAATGGGATAGAAATACCATTCAAAGTATGGTCACCAAATTCCCAGGCCCCTCCCCAGATCTACTAAATCTGAATTCATGGGTATGGGGCTCCTGAATGGTGTTTTAACAAATTCTGCAGGAAATTTTTATCCATACTAAAGATTGAGAAGCACTGGTATAGAGATTAAGTGCTATAGGGCCAGATGTGTTGAATTCCAGACACATGTCATTTTCCCCAGCAATTTGTTCCCAGGGTGATATCAGGCCTTGGCCTTTTTCAGGAACTGTCAATTCAGTACCAAGTGGCTTGGCTTGACTTTCCCAATGTAAGCAGGCGGAAGACTGCCAGGAGCCCCAACCAGAGACTGACACACCCCAACATGTTGTTAGGCACAAACTGGATCAGGCCAGAAAGGAGCAGTGATTTTAACCTGATTGATGGCTATTCTTATCATAATATTCATAAAGAGCAGGGACTTTGTAATGAGTTTCACAGATGTGGACATCCTAATGCCAGAGAGTCTCCCTGCCTAAAAGGGAATTGCAATCATCCAATATGTTTTCCCATCCTCTGGCCTGAGATTGAGTTGTCACGAGCTCCAGACACTGCTCCAGGCACCCCAGATGGTATTGGCTGATATGCTCTAAGCATATCATTATGAACACATGCAAGCCACATAAGGGTAACTAGCTTCTGGAGACTAAATGCATGCTACTCCCCCCACCCCCAAGGTCCCCAGGACACTGCCAGGGGGAAAAGAGGTAAGTTCTGGGAGGTCTTGGGAAATCTGAGGACCCGTGGGAAACCTAGGACCCGTGGGAAACCCATAGGGAGAGGAAGCCAGGCAGACATTGGAAAATTCCTCTAACAATGAGTGAATGTGATAGCAAAATATATTCAAGTTCTGGCACTTTCTTTCCCTTTCTCTTTTAACTCCAAAACATTTGTTTAGTTTAGGCAGCATTTTTTGAAATCAGGGTAGAACCATTAACTTTTCATTCTATCAGAAGATTAAAAAAATGATTTTATATATTTATTTTGCCAATGGTATAATGACTTTGGCTAGTAATAAAACAAATGCAAATGCTAACTTAGAATTGACAAATTACGTAGATAATTAATTTTCTTTGATCTAATTTATTTCACAAATCTAAGAACCTTATTAATCAAGACTAGTCACTGGCTCTGATTTTGAAAGTTGAGCCCACCAGAATCCAGTTCTAGAGGATGAACAGTCAGCATGTCTGCACCAGGCCAGCACTACCTTGATGCCTTGGTTTGAAGAGGAGCCGTTTCCATTATCCCCAAACTCAAAACACAATCAAGAAAAGAAAAAAAAAAAAAAAACACCAAAAGCCTATGCAAAAGTGATTTCAGTGGAGTCAGGAAACCCCCGTTTCCCCTTCCACTTCCAAACTGGCCATGAATTCTACAGTCAGAGCTCAGTTTAAAGCTCTGAATTCCGGTAAGATACAGATAGCAGTAGAATAAGTAGAATGGGGAACATGCTTAAGGGCCCCCCAAAGTGAAGCATTTTGCCAGGAAGAAGGGAAAAATCACAAAGGCCCAGGGACCCCACAGGGCATCGCCAGAGAAGAAGAGAGCACAGAAGTCTTGAGACAAATGTAGCTTGTTATTAGGAAGATGCATGACCTTAGGAAAGTTGACGCCTCATCAGAATGAAGTTTATCCATCTGACAGATCACCATAGTACCCTACCTCTTATCCTCCCTTCCAGGGCCACTGAGAGAATCAAATGAAAGAATAGTTTGAAAGTATTTTGAAAAGTTGAAAGTCTCCTGCACTATGAGCGATTATTTTCCAAAGTAATTTCCTTGTCTGGTGTAAGGTAGATCTGACCTTTCGAGGAAGATCAGGTACCAACCAATAAACTGGAAGTGAACTGACATGCTTTGAAAAAGAAGACTGTTGTCTATAAACAGCACGTGCATTCTTGGGAAGTCTTATCTTCTTTATGATACAACAAACCACAGTGGTTAAACTGCCAGATCGTAATCCAGGAAGCTGAAGGGCTGTGATGTTTGCAGTATCAGATGCTTAAGACGGAAGACATTTCATGGCACAACCACAGTAGCCCAAACCAGCACTAACCCAGTGAGTTATTTTTGGTTTATCTGAACCCTGGCTTTTATGCTATCTCAATTGGCTGCCTTTCCAGAACTTCACCGTGTGCAAAAAGCTTTTGTTTGAAATTGTTTATTGAATTATTTAAGGCGTCAGAATCAAAGGAAGACAGCCCTGGAAACAATAAAGATTAGAAAGACAAGTCTTTGAACAGTTAGCCATGGATTACTAGAGTTTGTGAAGGTGGGTTTATTAGACTCCAGATCCTCCCAGTCAAGCCATGGATTATCTGGACAATCGGAAGACTGGTGGTGAATCGTACAAGAAGCATGTTTAACAGAAAGATGTTTCCACCTGGAAGAATGGCTCAGTTCCAGCCCTATTCCTTGTGGATTTGTTAATTGGATTTGTTCTTGCAGTTAAAGCAAATCAGCATATATTCTAGTTAGTGGTTTCAGGCACTGCAAAATTGGAATTCTGCTCAAGGAATGGTGGCCAAGAAATAAAAGCACTTTCTCAAGAGGTTTAGTCCTACTGGACTGAAAGAAAATTTACATGTTAAGCATAGCCAGAAAGGATAGTGAAAATTCTATATGTCTAAATTTCACGTTTTAGGATGGAAAATTCAGATGCAATGTATTTAAGCATTTCAACATATCCAAAAGGTATTCGGTTAGATGGCCCTTTGGAGAGAATACATCCATACAAAGTTGTGTGGCTACAAATTCAGCAGCTCGTGTCCCACCTGAACACTATAGTCACATAATCTTCATCCATGAATCATAATGCTGTCTGACTTATTAGAAGATGGCGCTACTGGCATTGCCATTAGTGAGTGCAGGTGTGCTAAAAGAGCCCTGTAATCAAGAGTTCTTTTCACACTGGACGTGTGAAGATTGTTCTTCAATTTGCAGCTGCAGCTGTTACTGTAGGGCAAGTGCAGCTGTTGGAATTACAGCGTGACTGGGGTTGCATACTACTTGGGAGGAATCACCTGCCCCTCGTGGGCCTGACAGGACCTGGGGAAGGTCCAGAACAAAGGAGACATGAAGTAGGCAGCTTAGGTCTGCTGTTCTAGACCAGTGACCATAAACTTAAAAGGACATGGGGCTAAATGTAACATACAATCACAGATTGGATCCTAGAACAGAAAAAATGGCTCTTGTGGAAGAAATGACAAAATCCAAATAAAGTCTGTAATTTAGTTAGTAGTATTGCACCAGCATTAATTGCTTATTTTCGGCAAATACACCATGGTTATGTACGATGTAAACATTAGGGGAGCTGTGTAAAGGGCATGGAAAATCCCTGAACTATCTTCACAATTTTTCTGCAAATCTAAAATTACTCTAAAATTTAAAATTTTTTTTTAAATAGTCTATAGCAGCTAGCATGTAATATGGAGGAATGAATTGGGCCAGCGTGGGCCAGTCATAAAGTGGTCAGCACTAGCCCTATCTAGCCAATTGCTGCCATGTGGAAATGCAGGTCCTAGCTTTATAGGGTTTATGACCTTTTAAAAGAGTATCTATTGATAAAACTCTGTGCGTGTGTGATCCCAATTTTAAAACAGTGGCTTGAAAATTTTAAAAAGAGAATATAGCTGCTCTGTGAGTACCAAGTGGCTCACGCATATGACTTCTCTTCTGGACACCAGAGCAGCGAGTGTACAAGAGAATCATCCTAAAAATGCAGATTCCTAGGTCCCAACCTTAAAGGTTATGATTAGGCTCAAACCCAGGATTCTGCATTTTTAGGAAGCCTCCTGACTGATTTCAACTGAAGAGATTCACAAATTCCACTCTAAGAAACACTTCTTTAAAGAGATGAAGTCCTTTTTCCCTTAATTCAATTTCTTATTCTTTCATCATCAGCAATGCGACTTCAAGGCCAGTGTTAAAATATAGGCCGAGAACTGCACTGTTCGATGTGGTAGCCACTGGCCACACATGGCTAGTGAGCCGCTCAAATGTGGGGCCCTGAAGTGTAAAATACACACAGGATTTCAAAGGCAGCACAAATTTCTTTTATTATGAAAATTATTTATTTCTGCTCCTTTCATACATCTTGTTACTCAGGAAAACAGTCTTACGTGTATCTGTGAAATAAGGTACCATCACACACTCTGTTTAAAGGCAAAGCACCACAGGTAAAGCTGATCAGCTGTCCAGGGTTCTCAGCTTATGGAAACTTGCTTCCTGATTTTACATTAATTTCTGAAAATCAGAAATGTCATCTCCAAAAAATGTTAAGGGGGTAAGACAGTACAAATTTTAAAATGTAAAATATCTTATTAATAAATGCTCTATTGATTAAATGTTGAAATGGTAATATTTTAGATTAATCGGGTTAAACAAAATATATTATTAACATTAATTTTACCTACTACTAGGAAATTTAAAGTCACACACGTGGCTCACATTTGTGAATCACATTATATTCCTATTGGATGGTGCTGGTCTAAGAACCTTGGGTGAAGAGGGTTTTTTTTCCCTTCAGGCCTTAGTGTATAGTAGCAAAAGGAGTACTTAGTGTTTATAAGCCCACAATTCTGCCCGCATTACCAGGCCCAGGGATTTCACATGCCATTTGGGGAAAACAAACACTTCATGCCTCAGCATTACCTCTAGGGAGACAGCAGCAGACAGCTGGCTGAGATTTGGGGCCCCCAGTTTCCTGGCTATCTCTGCCTTTGCCATCAGAAGCATGCCTAAAAAGACATTCGCAGAATTAATATGTCACAAAAAGATAGGACATGTGTAGTTCATCAGCAGTACAGTTTCCAAGAGGTACAAGGAAAGCTACAAATCCTGAGTTAGGTATTCAGTGGGCACAGATCAAGTCAATGCCCCTGGTCTAATCTCAGATTAAGAAATAGTATTTTCAGAAGACACCTATAATGAAAGAGGTTTTGGGAAACTATTAACACTGATGTTAGTGTCATCCAGTGACAAGGAGATAACAAAACGTGGACACAGGTACAGGATAGAAATCCTACCCAACAAAGGAGGAGTATGAGATCCCACTAGTGTTTGGGTTGAATGGAATATCTCAAAGTCTGTTTTCCATCTCATTCATTTATCAGATTTCCAAATTTATTATGTCACTACTTTCTCTTCTTTTTTATTTTTTAAATTGTTTATTACACATATTTAAGGTATACAACATGATGTTTTGATACACTTATCTTGACATACATGTACATAGTGAAGTGATTTTTACAGTCAGGCAAATTAACGTACCTATCATCTCATATAACTAGCCTTCTTTCTTTCTTGTTTACTTTCTTTCTTGTTTACTTTCTTTCTGTCTTTTCTTTCTTTTGTGGTAAGAGTACCTAAAATCCACTCTCTTGGAAAATTCCCAGAATACAATATTATTAAGTATAGTCTTCATGCTTTACATTACTTAGTTCTCTAGATTTATCCATTCTTTATAACTGCAACTTTGTACATTTTGACCTTCATCTTCCCATTTCCCCCATCCCTGGTAACTACCATTTTACTCTCGCTTTCTGTGTGTTTGATTTTTTTTAAGATTCCATATACGGTAAGATCATGCAGTATTTTTCTTTCTGTGTCTAGCTTATTTCACTTGGCATCATGTCCTCTAGATTCATCCATGTTGTTGAAAATGGCAGGATTCCCTTTTTTAAGGCTGAATAATATTCCATTGCATACACACATACACACACACACACACACACACACACACACACACACCCCACAACTTCTTTATCCATTCATCCATCAGCAGACACTTAGGTTGTTTCCATATCTTGGCTATTGTGACTACTGTTGCAATGAACATGGGAATGCAGATATCTTTATGAGGTTGTAATTTTATTTTATTTTTTTTGAGCATATGCCCAGAAGACAAATTGCTGGGTCATATGCTAGTTCTATTTTTAATTTCTTTAGGAACTTCCATACTGTTTCCACAATGGCTGCATCAATCTACCTTCCTACCAACAGTGTACAAGGGCTCCCTCCTCTCCACACACCTGCCAGCACTTATTTCTTATCCTTTTGATAAAGCCATCCTAAGAGGTATGAGATGGTATCTCATTGTGACTTTGATTTGCATCTTCTTGACAGTCAGTGGCGTTGAGCACCTTTTGACATGCCTATTGGCCATTTCTATGTCTTCTTTGGAGAAATATCTACTCAGGTCCTTTGCTCATTTTTTAAATCATGTTATGTTATTTGTTTTTTGGCTATTGAGTTGTGTGATTGCCTTACATATTTTAGATGTTAACCTCTTGTCAGATATATGGTTCACAAATATTTTCTCCCAATCTATAAGCTGTCTTTTTATTTTGTTGATTGTTTCTTTTACAGTGCAGAAGCCTTTTAGTTCTTTAACATCTATGTGCTTCAAGAGAACTATTTTTCATGTGTTTCTGATTCATCCATACTTAACTAATCAAAATGTCTTTTTGTAAGAATCAGTTGACGTCCATAAATATTCCTGATCCCCATTATAATTCTGTTTTCTTTCAAACTGAAGGTCCCTTTGTGTCTATACAGAAACCTACACTCATGTCTAAAGTCAGAACACATATAGTTCAAGTTATTGTAAACTTGGCGGGATGAACTTTCGGTTTTTAAAGAGCTGTCCCAGAATCTACATCTACTTGCTCATTCTTTTGGGGATCTTTTTCTTGTTCTCACCTGCCTGGGTCATGTGTATTGATCTATTGATTTTTAAAAATTAATGTCTCTATTCAGCATCTCCTGTCCTTTAACAATTACTTCTGTCTTGCCTACTTCAACTTTTTGTCTGCAAGCATCCAGGCCCCAACCTCTGCTTTTGGTTTCCAAAGCTCTTGCCATTCTTTGCTCTCCTGCCCTGTCCACCTCTCATCCAATTCAGCATTCCTTTCACTTAAAAACTTCTGCCTTTAGTCTGGGGTAAAGGCTTTCCTCTGCCTTGCTTTAAGTCCCAAAGTTTTGCAAGTATCTTTCAGGTTGTTCTTCCTTTTCCCCCCTCCACTCTATCTATGTGTAGTTCAGGTATGGAAGATCTACAGAGGCCCCATCTTTCTGGCCACTAGTATCACACCCCTGAAGAAAGAACTATATGTTATTAGAAAGAGAGATGGGCTTGGACACTTATCCACTGGGTGCCAATTCAGAAGACCATTTAGGACTATTCAAAACCAATTGACCTGGCAGCACATTCTGATAGAACCATTCATAGCTCTGCCTCTACTTCTGGTTTGTTAATGAGTGAGAAATAAAAAGCAATGTGCCAATAATAAGTATGGCTGTGATGATGTTTAAATATATGGACGTTTCAGCAAATGTCATTTTTATAAGACAAAAGTATGTGTAGTCTATGTATTCCAAGTCAGAGATGATGGTTTTAACAGACACGGGACTATAAATTTGTCTTCAGGATTCCTGTCTTTTACCATATTGGTCCATTCAGTTTCTTGGCCTCCCTATTCAAACAAAAGATTTTCCCAAGATTCTTAGTACTCCCACCACAGCCTGTTACTGGGCCTAGACTCCTGTGGGAGATCTCAAATCCTATCAAAACACACACAATTTGCATCTTGCTCCTTTGGGAACTTCCTTTGGAGAGATGAGAGCTACCTGAGCCTCGGAGTCAGGGCACGAAATAGTGGGCTTAGATGCCTTAGCACACTTCCAAAATTAACACTTTACAAAAGAAGACAGGTGCATTAGAACCATAAAATAAGGATCAAAATAGGTCAAAAGCTAGAGATTAGAAGGGAGAGGAGATAAACACATCAGAGACCTAGGTTAAAGAGAATTGCTACAACTGAGCACTAAATTAAACTCTAAGCCTTATGGCAATGAAAGGAAAAGGCGAAATATGGTGAGCTTTAGCGTTTTCAGTGTCTGATAAAGGAAGCTTATAAGTTCTTCGCTAGGGACTTGTTTTCTTCTGGCAATAAATTCTTAGAGGTTTTTGTTGGATTGATTTTTATATAAATGACAATAGAGACTAAAAAGTGGCTTACAGAAGACATAGAAATGATTTTCTTTCAGCCATTTCTTACACTGACCTGCAATAAACACTGAGGGCAAGCTGTTTATTAAATCATAACTCAGTGAAGATATTTCTTCGGGGAGTTTAGCTAATCTGGTCCAGACCCACAACTTTCTGGTGATTTATCTTGACATACAGATAGAGCTCAGAGGGCCTAGAGAAATGGATGGTTAGCATAACCCAGAGATGCTTGCTCTTGAGAATTCACTGTTTCTGTTGATCCTTCGGCAGAAGCTGGAGACCAGTCCATGCGTTTGAAAGCAAAGCAAGCCATATGCTCTGATTATAGGTGTCAACACTGAGATTTTATAGTAAGATGCTCTGGTTTGAATGTGTCCCCTCTAAAATTCAGGTGTCACCAATGCGATAGTGTTAAGAAGTGGGGGCCTTTAAGAGGTGATTAGGTCATGAGAGCTCTTCCCCAGTGAATGGAACTGGGTACCCTTATCATGGTGTTTGAAGGGAGTTTGTTCTCTCTTGCCCTTCCACAAGAAAGCCCACAGAAGATGCCTTGATCTTGGACTTTCCAGCTTCCAGAACTTTGAGAGATAAATTTCTGTTCTTTTTAAGTTGCCCAATCTGTGTTGTTTTGTTATAGCAGCACAAATGGACTAAGACATGAATAAATATTTCTTTATCTGGAAGGTAGGACTATCCCACTCTTCCCTAAAAATCCCACATACTTATATACTTAGGGACAGAATTTACTATGGGTAAATAATTATCTTAATAGTCATCTATAAAGGTTGAAATTTCCCACAAAAGATGAGACAAGTTTGTTCTGGAAACTTTTAAAGGCAGGTATTACCTGTGGGCTGTTGCAATCATAAAATAATCTAAGTATGGCACACCCAAAGGTAGTATTTTGAGCTGTTCTTCCTCTGATAGGATAAAAAATACAACCTCATTTACTTTCATTTCTTTTAGATGGAGATCTCTTCAGCAACAGAAATGCTAAATAATTTCCTGGAGAAAGCCATTCTGCATGGTCCAACAGAGAGGCTCAATGACAAAAAATTATGCCAAATCATCACCAGGGCTCAGGAGAGACGTGGAACCATGACCTCATGTCTCCAGTGTGGGACCTTGAATCAGGTTACTTCTCTACGCATCCCAGGCCAAAAGCCAAATAAGTTGCTGATGCCCAGCGTAGGGAAGTAAATTTATTTGTAGAGTAAATAAATAAAGGGATGAATGCTACTGAGTGTGAGGTCAGCCAAAGCCCTGGGGCCGGAGCCAGCTATCCCAGCTTGACAGTCATGCTGAGAGGAGGTAGGGTATGATCCATGACTACAGCACATAATAAAACTGGACTCTGGATTCCTGGCATCTGAGAACCATGAGATCCTCATGGCAAAAAGAGAGAAGATGAGGAGACTAAATCAGTTGGTAGGACGGTGCACAGGTCACGTTTGGTTGAGGCCCTCCTATTTGTAGGACAAGAGAGGCCAATGGCACTCTCCCTTGTCACCTTCTCTTTCCCCAGAGTGCACTCCTTGTCCACTTTTGGGCATTCCCCCCACCACTCTCATCCACAGGGCAAGTGGACAAAGGCCGGCAAGAGGGGGAATCTCCAAGGCCAGCGGTTCTCAAGGCTTTAGGAATACACTGATGCCAAGCCACCCCAGAGATTCAGATTTAATTGAGCGGGAGGACCCCATACATTGATAGTTCTTACAAGTTCCCCAGGTGATTTTAAAGAGAAGCTGGGGTTGAGAGCCAGCATCCAGGCCAAACTTTAAACCCCATTCTCCTCCAGCACATATTTACTTCCTCATGTGCATAGCTGAGGTGTACACGAGCTGCCTCCTTTCTCTCCTTTGGGGAATCTGAAGGGCTACTTTCTCACTTACTCTACAGTCTCTCTTTGTATCCTTGGGGGCTTGGCTCCAGGGCCCCTTGTAGATACCAAAATCCAAGGATGTCCCAGTACCTTGTATAAAATGGTGTAGTATTTGTGTATAACCTATGCATATTCTCTTGTATACTTTAAATCATTTCTACATTATTTATAACACCTAATACAATGTAAATGCTCTGTAAATGGTTATTATATTGTATTTTTTATTTGTAGTATTTTTCTTTGTTCTATTAATATTATTAGTTATTGTTTTTTAAAAAATATTTTCAATGCCTGGCTGTTTGAATCCAAGGATGCAGGCTCTGCAGACACGGAGGGTGGACTGCATTGCAGAGGAGTGCTTGTCCAGGTTGACTGAGGTCTGACTTAATTGCTATCAAGGATATTTCTGGTGTTTAATTAGCATAAGATAAAAAGAACACTATGATTTTATAAAGATGTTTTTATATAATATTTTTGCATAATTATAAATTAATGCTTTAACCCAGTTATTACTCTACCCCAAACATAAACAGCTGCAAATCGTAAGTAACCAAAAACTAAAAATTAAAAAAAAAAAAAAAAAACCAGGGAAAGCCCATGAATAATCAGTAAGATTGCTTTGACATCAGCATGGATTCAGTCAGGACCCAGCTAAACCCATTGACCTGGCCCATGGATCACACCATCACCCCACACCACGCACAGCTTGGAATCATCCCTCAAGTATTTCAATGGCAGGATTCTTTTATAAAATAGTTGATCCTTTAAAAATCCTTTTAGAATCATTTGGTTGTTTGCATACTTTCTGAGATCAGACTACCAGATCTTATGTTGTTTTTCAAGGCAAATTCAAGAAGTGGGGAACAGGCTTTTTCTCCTGAGTAGTGGTGAGAAGGAGAATTGGGACACTGATCAAGATACTTCCAGATTTTTTGTGTGTGATTATATTCCCACTGTCTTTGGTTTCCCAGAAGTAGACAGTCTTCCCTTAGTCATTTAGTGCATTAAAACCCTTTCATGTGTAGTTGTATCATCCTTGAAGATCTTCACTAAATGTGTTAAAGAGAAGAAGACTGGTGGTAGTGTTTCTCAATTGACATTTCCAAACAACAACCAAATTTTAAATATACACCCAGAGCAACAAACGTGTACCTGCATTAGAAACACAAACTCCTCCATCCAGGATATTTTGGATGGGTTCATTCAAAAGATCTAAGATGGAGAAAACATTCATCTCCTTTTACAGCTGTAGGACATCTCTGCATTCCTTGGTGAGATGTTTTTAGATGAGAGGTTTTAGTTCAGAGAAAGAACACAACCACCCTCGAGTACTTTCAGGAAAAGCTGGTAATCCACAGCTGGCCCTTTGGCCCTATCTGGCTCACAGCCCTGCCACCCTCTTTGCTCCCCACCGATAGGCACCAAGCAATGACAAGATAGGCCGAATGAGTTAACACCCCCAGCAGGAGAATTCAGTTGCATCACTGGTTAATGGGCAAACCTTCCTCTTGTGACCAAATTATAATAACCGTGCTTCTCCCTTGCTCCCCATTCTCTGAGCATGGCAGAGACTGGCTAGCTGGCTACCAAAATGGGTTCTTCTTCCTCCTGGACACATACCTTTCTGGACACACAGCTAGATTTGTTGAGTTAATGTGGTCACGTGATCAATTCCTGACCAGTGGATTTTAGGTGGAAGTGATAAGGGCCCCTTCTGGCCCTGATCCATTAGAAATCTCCCATGAACAATCCTCTATGATTTCACCCCTCATCAGTGACCTTAAAAGTCACATTTTGTGATGGCAAAGCCACAAATGGAAGGAGCCTGGGTCACCGGATCACTGAGTCACCACTTGAGGAGAGCTGCTTATTTGATCAAAAGTACCTCGTTTGAAATTTATGTGAGAAAGATTCTTACTGAGTTGAGTCAGTGTGACTTGGGGTTTATCAATTACAGCAGCAAGAGTTACCCTAACCAATGCATTGAATTCTTTTTTTATAATCTGCTTGTTTTTTCCAAGGCCCTTTAAGGACTAGGACCCTGCAATACTCTTATCAGTTGTCCCCACAGATTAGGAGCCTTTCCTGGACCCCCAGCTGGGTGACCTGAGTGAGCCTTGACAGCTGCTATGTTGATGCTAAACACCCATCTGGCCTGCAAGAATTTCTTACCTTTATATTCTCTCATCACTGGACTGAGATGCTTTGGCAGATGTGATAACCCAATGCCTACTGCTTATATGCCTTCTTTTCAGATTCCCTGCTCAATCTCACTACCTATAAACCTGACATCCCCCCTCAATTTGTGTCCCCTCACTTCCTTGATACATTTAATTTTAAGCTGTGACACCTCCCAGTCTGTTTCATTTGATCACTGATGGGCATCTCCTGCCCAAACTCTACGCCGGTGATTCTCAGAGTGTGGTTCCTGGACCAACAGTATTGGTAGAAATCAAATGCTTGGGTTGCATTACAAATCTGCTGAACCAGAAACTCCAGGGGTGGATTCAGTAATCTAAATATTAACAAGCCCTCCAGGTGATTTTGAAGTATGCTCAAGTTTGAGAACCACTGCTTTAGAATTTCACATTCTGGAACATGATCCTCAGTCCTGGCCACCAGGACCAGCATTATAAAGCAGTTGCACTGTAAGTTCTTCCAGCAGGAAAACATGTCTGGAACTTACCCAGATAATCCTGGCTTTTCCATTTGGTAGAGATCTTCAGATAACTCTTTGAAATAAAACTTCAAGTTCATAGCACTAAGTTAATGCATTTAAATTAAGTACATGATCATAAATTGAAGTGCTTCCCCAAGATGAAACAAGCAAGGCTTTTCAAATCCTTTTATTGTGTGTTTTCTTTTTAATACAGCCATGAAAATTAGATCACTGCTGGAAAGCCAAGAGCAAGATCCATACTTTCTTGAAGAATGTGCTGAGCTTAAATCTCAGTGTGTCGCTGATGAGGTCACCTTTCATTTCTAAAGGGTATTTGATGCTGACTAAATAGTGATGTTTAAATTTGCAGAACTGACCCTGAAAACACAAATTCTCCTTTTTAAAATGTATTGTCAAACAGTGGTCCTGCGGGATAATAATTCAATGATGAATATCTTAGTTCCTTCAAAAAGTCAACATAGAAAAACATGTGGTAGGTCGCTTTGCGACTGGTTTCCTCACTTAGGAAGGTGACAACCTGGTGAAGATGAGACACTACATTGTTGTCCTTTTCCTCTCACAGCCTTAATTACTATGGAATGTTTACTCAGAGTGTGAGCAAAATTAGAGACTCCCTGGAGAAAACGATATTTGAAAGCCAGGTAATCTTTGGAAAGCAGGCTGAAAAGAAACTAAAAATAAACACATTTTTAACTACATGAAAAAATGGACAGTGTCGACAGGGAGAAAATGATTTCACCCGCGCACTCATGACATGCGGTGAGAGTTGAGAGATTTTAATTTGTGTTTTAAATACTTGATTGTGATTTTGAAAGATTTCTAAAACTCGACAAGGTGCAAAGCCAATGTTTCTGTATCACGTAGTGGGTTACAACTAGGGTTCAAAGCATAGCCAATGCCACCCCACGGAGGGCTTGTTAGAGCCCCTAACAAACCCCAATCTTCCTGAACCCCAGACTTGGTCACTGCCAAGCCACGTTGATGGGGAAGGATTTCACATGCAGGGATTTAAGTTTGGCATTCATTTCCCAGCTCTAACTGTATGACAAGAGCTGAGAATTAAATCTGTTTAGACCTGAGGGCTGGTTTTTCTGCACATGTTGGAGTGATGATGCAGAGTCCCATGAAAAGAATTCAAATAAACAATAAAGGTAAGAGAAGGGCAAGGCCGGGGACATTCACCTTATTTAAGACATGCTCAGCAAATCGCAACCAACCCCTTCAGATTTCTTTTCAGACAGGAGCGTGGGGGCCAGTTCTTATTTACATGGTCGGCTTCCAGTCCAGATGTGTTTATTTTCAAACAAATTTCAGATTCCTTCAAGTGAAAGGTTGAGATCATTGTCATCAGCAGCAGCATCGCCAATCTGTGTGAGATGTTTATGCTCTTTTTTAGTTCAGCTAATCCCCTGGAAAATGTGACCAAATGCTTTTTTATACTGTGCTTCCATCTGTTCCCAGAAAGCCTCCACCTTCTGGCGGGAGGGACTCCAGCAGTGAAGCCACACCAAAGCTGCGGCCCTGGTTCAAAGGCCATCTCAGCATCTGTCCCTGAAGTTCCTGATAAGTTATCACCTCATCATCATCGAAACTCATTTTTAACACTGTGTTTACATGGGGAGCTCTGTGCTATGTAACAGACAACCAGATTAGAGGGAGTTATATTTCTAAAAATCTTAAAACTTGAGATAATCTCAAAACTCATGAGGATGGCCATTAGAGAAGTAGGTACTACCAACTAAACCATGTTTAGACTTAAATACAAACAAAGCAAGCATCTAGAGGAAACGTTAATATTGTGAACAAGCAAAAAGGTCATCCATGATGTGGTATAAGGAGCAGTGATGGGTATTATAAGCTCAAGAGGAACGTCCTTTCTAACACACACACACACACACACACACACACACACACACACTTCCTGGTTTTAGCAGTGCATGGAGAGCCTCCTTGGCTGCCCAAGTTTTCTACACTCTTGCCCACCAGGTTGGCTCTCAGGAATGCATTGCTACCTTTTTTGGTTCAAAGTTCAATCAGAAAGAGCCTCTTTCCAGACAGTGAGTATTTAAAGGGCTTTGTTCATGGGCTGAGCTTGAAAATGGCACCAGGTCAGAGGACGCTGATTTTCGCAAAAATAACCATGAGCCCTCAAGTTAGAGAAACAAAAGGCCACCATGTCCCAGAGTGACAGCCACTATTTTGCAGAGCATATTAGAGGGAAGCAGAATCTTCCATAGAAATAAATTCACAAAGGTGTCATCTTCAAAGCCTACATTTGGACAAATTATCAGCCAAAAAAGTAAAATTTAGTAATGGGGACGCTAAAGCAAGACGCAGACATGCAAACACAGATAAAATGGCTTGAAGCAAAGTCACCATGCAACACTTGAAAGGCTCCAGACTAGGACAGCATAGAGATGGCTCCCACAGCCCCACAGGTCAAAGGTGGCCTCTGGGTCTCAGTGAGAAGGGATTCAGGAATGACATAAAGCTCAGAGTGTACCTTTCCATTAGTTGCATGCACTTAATATCTGCAAGTTATATCGGCTCTTACTTCAGAGTATTGGTCTAATCACTCTCATCAAGCCCTTTTATTATCTTTCATAAAGCCTTAAGGTAAAAAAATACATAAACCAGGGGTGAAGGACTGTCAGTTCCACTATTTGAATTGTTATGTTGAATATGTACCTTCATGGTTCAAATAACTGAAATAAAATGTTTTAATCATAAACAAGGGGAAAAAAAAGGGAGAGAACCTATAGAAATAAATATAAAGAGATTCCAGGGTTGGGGGCCACTGTACTGCTCCAGTGAAGTTATGTGTGAGGAATGGAGAAAACCAGGTAAATGACCTCATTACAGACGCCTACCTGGGTGGGCCACAGATTCCATGGTGTGCAAATTAGTTTCCTTGCTTCTCGGCTCAAACCTCCACAGAGAGGCTGCCATGTGATTCCTGCTTTGTGGAAACTGCCTCCCCATCCCTTTGTCTCCTCTGTGGCAACCCTGACTTAAATCACATGCCTGCCTCTGCTTTCCTTAGGAGAATGACCCCTCCCCTTCCAGTGAGACCCTGCTCCTTCCTCTTACAGAACTTAAGTAAAGCAATGCCTTAAAGGTGAAACAAACACACCATCCATTTGGCAAGTACTGCTCATATGTCCTAACAGGAGCTTGGTCACCAGGCTTATCTGGCTCAATGAACACAAGTTGTACAGCAAAGAGAGAAATGTGGTAGTGACAGGAAGGGGAAAAGGCATTGTGCACACAGCCACAGGGAAGATCAGAGGTTTGTTCATTCATTCAACCAGTATTTATTAAACTTATACTGTGTCAGGTGTTCTGCTAGTCAATGGGGATACACGAGGTGAAAAAAACCAGGTAAACAAAATAATGCAGATGGAAAGGATCTTTAGGAAAGGGATAGGAAGCTCTTGAGATGGAGAATGGCATCAATATAGCCCGAAGAGAGGAATACTTCCTCAGTCCATTAAGGATTGATCAGATGAAAGGGCTGATGAACAGCAAGAGAGGTTGGGAGATGATCCAGGGGAGGATTCCCTGTGGCTTGACCACTGGTTCTTAGCCATCTTTCTGCTGCAGTAGTCATAACAGGTGGCTTTCACAACGGGCTGTATATCCTTATGGATATGACCAGGTACGTAATATTGGGAAATCCAAAATAACAATGGCTTAAACAAGAATAGCCTCTCTACATCCATGTTGGTCCTGATCTCTAGCTCTATGCCTAGAGTCCAGGGTTGGAAGAAGGCTCCACGGCCATCACTAACACAGAGTCCATCTGTCTCTATACTCCACCATCCTGGAATGTGACTTCTACCCTAAAGTCACCTTGTGATCCCAAATTGCTGCTGGAGAACCAGCCATTGCATCTGTAGTGTAGGCAACAGGATGAAGAAATCCAAAGGAAGACCCAGGGTCCCTTCCCAGTGAAATCTGCTCCTTTAAGCAACCTTTGTGGAAGTGCAGACTCTATATTCCCTTCTATTTCATTAGCCAGAACTTAGTCACATGGCCATACTTAGATGGAGAAGAGGCTGGGCTCATTGCCACCACAAATGAAACAGAAGTTTTGGTAGGAGGGGAGAGGAGATTGGGGAAGGCACCAGGTCCGCTTCTACCATACCAGGATTCCACACAATTCCCAGAGCACTACCACCACCTCCATTCCTTTCTCTCCCCTCTCAGGTAAGTACATGAAGCTGAGAGGATTATTGTTATGGGGCCAACCTTGAATCCGCATTCATGGGCTTTTTAAAAATGATGAACCATTTGCAAACTTTGGGGATTTATGTGCTATTATCCAGGCACACTTCAAAGTCCACTGTAATTTATCAAGATGTTATGATATCATGACTGAGAACATTGCCTATATAAAGTAGGTAGCTGTGTCGATGAAAAGAAAAAATGAGCTGAGAAAATGTGAAGGAAAAAGTGACAGGACAGATTTTATAGCCAGTTGATTTACTTTTTAGACATGAAAAGAAATGATAAGTGAAAAATTGCATAGAGTCTTCTTTAGGAATGTCAGCAATATGGTTGTGTAGTTGTAAGGGAGAATCTTTAACCAGATGTTCTTGGCCTCAGAGCCTCTCTCTCACATGGGGAAAGGCACCAGCTACCCTAGTGGCCATGTCCCCTGGAATTCCTGCTTTGGTGTAGCCCTTTGCCTTAAGTCTGGACTGTCCTGGCGTCACTTAACCCAGAAGTGAAACCGTGCCAGTGGTCAGGCTAGCTTTAAGTTCTCGAAGTTTGTTTTGGCTTCTTGGATATCTTGAGCTGCCATAAAAGAAGTCTGGCTACCCCACTGAAGAAACCATGTGGAGAGATTCGTTGGAGAAGCCACATAGAGAAGGAGAAGTCCTGAGACTATCTAGTAGCCTCAACATCCAGGCAAGTCCAGACCACCCTCCCTGCCAGCTGAAGACATGCATTGGTTACCAGTGAGTCCTCATTGCACAACCATGAGCAAATAAAATGGTTGCTCTTTTTTAAGCCACTATGTTTTAGGGTGGTTTGTTATCAAGCAATGAATAACTGAAACAGCACTACCCCCCAAAATATCTACAGGCTTATGATGGGATCCCAACCAATGTGGCCATCACAGCTTGTGCTGCTGCTGCTAGGACTACCAAGACAGCCCCAGCTGGCCTCTGCAACCATAGCCGAGGGAGTCAGTGCCCTCGGGACCCCTCCTCTCTCCCACCATGCCATACCCCTGAAATGCACGTTCCTCCACATCCCTCTTCCTGACTCCGACAGGAGCACACTTTACCCTGTCTCTCTGCCCAGTCTCCCAGCAGGAACTTGTGCCATCCCTTCCCCATCTTTGGAACACGCCCCTCAAGACAGCCAATCCGATATATGCACGTGTTGCGAGGTGGGAGGGGGAATTCCAACCGCACGTGGGTCATGTCCTGTCCTGGAGCTGTGGCCAGAAAAATGAGCTCCTGGCATCTTCAATTGGAATCTGGAAAACATTTTCCCATAAAAGCAATATTATAGATGATTTTAGGTCCTGTAGTACTATTAGAACTATAGTTCAACTATATTGCTAGTTAAATAGACATTTAGGGGCTGGTCTGGGAACACAACTACCCTTTATAACATTGTCCTAATGAGAAACAAGATCCAAATAACTGGCTGAAGAATGAACTTTTGGAAGTAACCTGATTACAAGTCAGAAACTCTCAGCCTACACTGCATACCAATTATATAGTAGACACCGTAGGGTAAATAGGAAAAATAAGGTTGAGCCTTCTTCCCAGGAAATTACAGTTTATTTGGAAGACAAAGACAGGCAAGAGAAAACAAACAGGCAAGGCAGTATATAAGCAAGTCTTAAACTATGTGGGACTGACGATTAAGTGCTTCAGAGTTGCAAAAGCAAGCCTAGAAGTTGTCTTTTCCATTGTGTATTTACATTGGCTTCCAGACACCTGTTTTTAGATGTCTTGTGGACACAGTGCTATTCACAATAGCCCAAGTGCTGTTTTACTGTTAATGGGAAATGGGTGGGCAGGTATAAGCGGCATCTGTATTCACCTGTCTGTAGAGAACAGGTGAGTTCCTGGGCTTAAGGATTAACCATAGGAGGGAAACAGCCAGGTGGCTGCGTAGGAACCCAGAGGTCCTTGCAGCTGGCCTCATCAAGGGCCACCAAAGAGGCTTCACCCCTCTATTTCTCAACATGTGGTCTGGGAACACTTGTATCAGAATTACATGGGATGCTTACTAAAAATGCTGATTCTTGGGCCCCCTTCAGATATAAGGAACCAGAATATATTGAGGGTGATGCTTGAAAATCAACATTATTGCTAAACTCCTTAGCTGATTCTCATGCTAATTAAAGTCTGGAAACAGCTGTTCCAAGCAAAGCTGTCCCAGAGAGGGAAGAGTCCTGCTAAGACACCCAGGAGTGTTTTCCCCTGGGAAGCTGTTGCACATCAGGATTGCCAGCCCCTTGCAGTCTCCACTTCTGTGGCCCTTGCTGATGCCAGCCAAGTTTCTAAGAGAAAACAAATATGTTCAAAGAGCCAGGCAGGGGGAGGTAAAGGCCTTCACATACTCTCCCACCATTTTTTGGCTCTATTTCCACCCCAGCCCCAGCACTACGCTTACACTGAAAACATGTCTCCGGCATCTGGACTGAAACCCAGCATCTGTTGTGAGGAAAATGAGATTTTCAAGCGGGGCCTCTTTAGAGCGGGCTGGTGCCAAGTGGGATGGGGCCTCCCAGGTAGACGCCATCCCATGGAAACTTACGAGCAAATTACCCCAGGACTGGAAAATGTGCTCTGAGCAGGATTCCAGAACTCGTGCGAGAATATGTTCCACTCTTTGCCTGGGGCTCCTGCCTCAAGCTCCTGCCATCAGAATCATCCTACTGCCCTAGGGGACATCTGGGCCCTTTACCACGGTGCTGTGCACCATGCCGGTTTTAT